>CVRE01180677.1:2136-22400 GCA_001179765.1 Crepidotus sp. BD-2015
TTTTTTTTTTTTTTTTTTTTTTTTTTTGAAATGAACGATGGATCCAAAGACTTCTGCACATGGTAAACTGCGGTGATACACAAGACAGTCGTAGATATATCCTATACTCATCGTAGCAGTCCGTCGCTCAAAGTACTTTACGCGCGTGGTCAAGGATGATCTGATCAGTTCGTTTAGATGTAGCGTCAGACAGCGTAAGACTCCAAGATTATCCTTACCGTCCGCTGATCGGCAAGTTCAGTGTGCAGCTGGAAGGCTTTCCAGAACCATCCGACCAACGTTCCATTGAAAAGGTCTGTGGTACATGTTCTGTACTCTTTTCGCCGAATGCTCATCTTTTTGAAACGGACACCTAGAGCTACAATGTCTCTGATTGGATGTTGAGTTTAGTAGTCGATCGTCGATAGAACAGACCTGCCTCTTCCTGGTCACTCGCTTGTCGGAGCCCAGCGGCGTCGTCTGCTGCCGAACAGCAAGGAACGTTTCGGCTTGAAATATATCCTCCTCGAGTGCGATGATGGACCCCAAGAGTTTGCGCGAGGCGATATGGGCAGCGTGTTCCCCGACATACAAAAACACCACTGCGAGGCTGACCATTAGTAGTTTTTCGGCTAAGAGTGCGATACTGGTCAAGGTAGTCATAAGTACTGGTGGCATGTGTGCATGTGACGGTCCGTTAAATTTGTGACTTGGCAGAGGTCTCGTCATAAACCTTCATAAACAGATGTAAACAAGAGGTCTTGGACCTCTCGATAGCTCTCTCGATCCTTCACATTAATAGTTGGCTGACAGTTTATCACTTGTACTTCGGCTTGACGCCGTCAGCGCATTGAACAGGTCTATGCCCGAACTGAAAGGTGCAGCATGCATCGAGCACTTCAAATAAACGAAATTCTGCGTATGATATGCGACAGTGTAGAGTTGCAATCTGGTCGAAGTTCGCTCGCTCTTCTCGCTCGAACATCTCATCGATTTTTTAGCCACGCGAGCTCTATGCTGTGGTTTTCGCAGTTTACATTGAACAACATTATCCGATGTTTGCCTGCAGATGCTTATAGTATAGCCATACACAACGGACACATCCACGTTGTATGTTATATTTGGCAAATTTCATGACATTCACTAACAATACGATAGATTTTGTTGCGACCAGTTACATCGGCAGATTGGGAACGGCCAGCACTATATGCCAGTCTAGTGAGAACGTTCATTCACACAGACGTTCCCGGACTGCAGCTGCCATCGTCGACGATCCTCGAAGAAGTTCGGAACTGCACCAGAGACGGTCGCATATTTCCGAACATAACGCACTTCGTCTGGACACCGTCGATACAAGGCGACCTCCGAGCCTCTGTCTACTTGCCTCTGTTTCTAGGTCCACGCGTCACCAACCTTACTATGTCGCTGGATGGGATGGATATCGACTCGCGCTCGAGAGCATTGGACGATCTGTCGGTTGTAGCCGGATCTCTCCTATCTCTTTCTCTCTACGCGGGATCCCGTCGTAACAGTACCGAGGTCGCCGCATTTGTGTGTAAGACGCGCCGTCTTCACTCACTCGATATCGACTTCGTAGACCTCCAAATAATGGACCATCTATCACAAATGACCTCCCTCCAACACTTAGCGCTGCACACGCAGTCATTTCCGACGTGGCCATCTACACCGTCGTCGCCATGTCGTCAGCCGAATGCATTCGCGAGCGTAGAATCGCTCGTTTTCTCCGATACCAGTCTGCCGGCCATCAGAGGGTTGATGGATTTAATGTCGGGGATGGACCTTCGCCGCGTGGAGTTCATCGGACTCCCTGCACTTACCAAGAAAACCCTGGGTCGTTTAGTGGACGTCGTCGTGGCCAAGTCCTTTAGCAAGGCGGTAACGCTGTTTTATCTGGATATGGATGAAACACAAAGCGTTCCGAGTGATAACGACGCACATTTAGTCTGCGATGATGTCCTTGGAAAGTTGTCATGTTTCTCGTCCATGATCAAGATACAGCTCAGGTTACCGACAGGGTTTATCTTGACCGACAATCACATCTTATCTTTGGGCCAGGCGTGTGGACGCCTCGAATGTCTAAGCTTACGGGCTTCCTACGATTCGACGGTAGAACGCAGTTCCATTCCATCCCTGAATGCCTTACTTTCTCTATCGATCCATTGCCGGCAATTGGAATGGGTCAGGATCTACCTTGATGCTTCACGTGTACCAGTTCTGGATACTATCTGCCCTCCACAATCTCAAACGCGGTTAGAACGAATATGCGTCGAATGCTCTCCTATTAGTTCGCCTGCCGATGTTGCGACATTCCTCTCAGCCGTGTATCCGCGTTTGAACACCGTTTCGACGTCATGCGACGAAGAAGAGCTGTTGGAGGGATCAGACATATACGATCACTGGAAGGAGGTCGAGCGGTTGGTTCAGTTGACTGGTCCGATTCGTTTGCAAGAGAGAGTCTGGGCCAGTTATCGGGAGCCGCGTAGGCAGTGACAGAGTGATCATTTTGGTGGCCTTGATTTATATTGACGCGCCGGCCCCGTCGCGGCGCCTTCGTGGATCGAACATTATCAGGCATCATGACTGTATGGCTGTTGTATTCTTTCCATGTAGCTATATGTCGTACATCATTACAAATTTGTGTCTTTCGTGCGCTCGAAGACTGCCTCTGTCTGACGCGGTCAAGTCTGTTAATCGTCTAATCAGTTTTGCGGCGTCGGGGTTCTTTATTCTTTCCTGATGTCTCGTGTTAGCTGTAGCTTTCTTGTGTTCTGTAACTTGCCATTAGAGTGTCCGTGATCTGTAGAATTTCCCATGTTTTAATACTTGAAGGGTTGGCAGAGTTGCACACGAGCGCGTAAGGAAAGCGCATTTCGATTTGTGCTCGCAGCGGAGTTGTAAATGGTCCTAAAGTTTTGTCCATTATGGCAAACGTTTCTTCCGCTGTCCCTGTAAAATGAGGAATCAGTCGACGGTACGTTAACATTTCCGCTATGATGCAGCCTATAGAGAAGTGGTCTCTCGTTGCTGTAAATTGGTTCCCTGTATATCTATCAGATTTTTGTTCTGCATAGCTGCTGAATACGTACCTAGTATTACTTCCGGTCCTTGGTAACCTAGTGTTGTTGGAGAGCGGTCTATCCTTCCAAAGTCGATAATTCGTATTTCTGCAGATTTCAATATATTCTGCTGTTGTCAGGTGCGTTTTGTTAGTGATTTGTATCTCACTCTCTCATGGAAGGCGTTGTCCGAGCCGTAAAATTTCTGTCTTGTCTTTGCGGAATTTATGAACATTATATTTGTAGGATTTAGGTCTGTGTGGATTAATCCGTTGTCGTGCAGGACTGGTAAAGTCGTTAGTTCTACGTCGTACAGGAGAGCTTATACGTGCATCGAGTTGCTTGGATCAGTTGGCGGCTAATTTCCTTTATCTGATGTGTTGGCAGTCGGTCGTATTCCCGGGCGGTCAATACCGATGCTAGTGTCGGGCCATATTTTTCAAATACTAGACAGTATTCGTCTGTAGTTACAAACCAGTCCAGTAGTTCGCAGAATCGGCTATGCACGATATTAGAGCTGTTTGTGTAGATTAAGAATTCGTACGCGACAGAAGACCGTGGAAGGCGTGCTAATCGCGCCAGGGTTTTCACTTCGGTTTGGAAGTCGTTGTCGTCGATGGAGGTTGTTCCATACTTGCTCATTATCTTCACAGCTACGGGGGATTGTGTGTGTCGGTCTATCGCTGCAACGGTACGGGAAAAGCGGCCTATTCCGAGACAGGGTCTGTTCAAGTCCGTAATGTCTGTTGGTTTTTTTCCTGTGAGTTCGGTGGGGTCGCTGTTTGAAAGTGGCCGTCTCACATCTTGTCGTGCTCTCCATAGTAGTGTTGTAATGCGCTCCTAGTAACCTACTGTCATCGGAAAATTTCTGCCGTTGTAATGTTCTGATAGGTGTATTCGCGTATATGCGAGCCATAGCGATTTGGCAATCGATGTCGCCGTTTCTCTTCGTTTTATTCTGCTTGCCCGATGTAATTTGATATTGGTCAGTTTTAGTGATTTGCAAGCTTTAGTCGGAGTCTTGGTGGGAGTTGGTCAAACTAGTTTCGTGCTTACTGGGTCGTGCCATCATGATCACATGACCGCCTTCATTTAACCTGATTTGAGATGTAGCCGTGTCGTTTGACTTCTCACTTGAACAGAAGTCGCGATGAACAACTCTTCTTTGGCTCCTTCCTCTGCTTCGCTCGTTGCGTCCCCTTTACTAGTGGGCTTTCCCTTCTTTGATGCATATCGGCTAACATCTCAGGTAGCCGTCGGTCGCTCTTTCTCCGGAGCAGCAGCGTGTTGTGCAGGCAGCTATGTCCGGTCAAAGTCTCTTTTTCACTGGTGGCGCTGGTGTGTATTCCTCTTTTTTCCCTGGGACGTGCTTTCGGACCTGTGTTCTCGTAGGTACCGGGAAATCATTCGTTTTGAGGGAAATCATCCAATCTCTGCGTAAGAAATATGCGAGTCAGCCGCAAGCTGTGGGTGTGACGTCTCCTACCGGTTTGTTTCTCTCGTGCCCCTGATTCAGTTATTGATTGTTGATATAGGAATCGCGGCGGCAAATATCGGCGGCAGTACTATACATTCCTTCTTCGGAGTTGGCCTGGGGACGGATTCACTCGACGTCTTGATCTCGCGTGTGAGATATAATTTGAGTGCAATGCAAAGGTGGCGCAGTGTTAAAGTCGTGGTGATCGATGAAGGTAAGGTTCGCCGTAGGTGTTGATCTATGTTGATTTTTCTACAGTTTCTATGCTTGATGGGTCTTTGTTTGATAAATTAGCTGTTATGGCAAAGTTTATCCGCAAGACTGAAGTGCCGTTTGGCGGTATTCAGGTGAGATGTCCGTACCCCAACTCTTTATAGTTTCCAATTGACTGTTCGAAGTTGATCGTCACCGGAGATTTTTTCCAGTTGCCCCCTGTTTCTGCGGCTAATCTAGCAAAGTTCGTATTCGAGGCCAGGGCCTGGCCGGATGTAATTTCTCGCAATTTCCAGTTGGATACGATTTATCGGCAGCGTGACCCGGGTCGGTCACCCGGTAGTTTCTTCTTCGTTAATTAACTATCCGCAGACTTTGTCAAGATCCTTAACCAGATTAGGTTTGGCAAATTGACGCAGGCGACTATCCTGGCGTTCAAGGCTCTCTCTCGTCCTCTGCAGACTCCGGATGGTGTCGAGCCCACCGAACTGTGAGTCGCGATTTCTTCATTCTATTTTGTTACTGAAATTCTGTGTTTTATAGTTTTCCTCGTCGCCTGGATGTGAATAGAGCCAATCTTCATCGGTTGAATCAACTCAGCACCCCGACTTATGAATTTTTAGCGGTGGATGGTGGTACCGCTGAAGATTACCTCCGTACTAAGCTTCTTAGTTCTCTTCTCGCGCCTCAACGTCTGGTTTTAAGAGTTGGTGCACAGGTATGTAACGGTTGTTCTGTTGCATGTTGTCCGCGGTTCAACCCTTTAGGTCATGCTTGTTAAAAATGCCGACAATACTCTTGTCAATGGTACAGTGGGCCGTGTCATGTCGTTCTCAAAGCCTCCCGCGCCTGCCGGTCAAGTTGTGTCGACTGACGAAAACGATGACGGCCAATTGTTTCCTTTAGTTTCTTTTAGGACAGCCGGAGGGGGGACTCGTGACGTTCTTGTGCAGCCTTTTACTTTTACAGTCGAGCTGCCGTCTGGTGAGGTGCAAGCTTCTCGTGTCCAGGTTCGTCAGTTTTACTTCCTAGTTTTTCGCGTCTGATCCTAAGTCAATAAAGTTGCCGTTGATTTTGGCTTGGGCCATTAGCATCCACAAAGCTCAAGGTCAGACATTGGATCTTGTCAGGGTCGATTTGAAGAAAGTGTTTGAGAAAGGTCTGCCTGTCTATCCTTGTATACTGATCGATCACTCAGTTTCATATCGTTAGGCCAGGTTTATGTTGCATTGTCTCGTGCTACTTCATTGGACGGTCTTCAAGTTCTCAATTTTAATCCTGATTTGGTTCGTAATTACTCGTGTACAGGATTCTACTCATAGTTATGTTCCAGGTTAGTGTGCATCCCCGAGTCACGGCTTGGCATGCGAAATTTCCTATCGATCTAGCTAATTAGTAATGTTGTACTCGTTTGCTTTATTGACACGTTCAAAGGCCTTCGTAGCTCATTTAAGCTCTACGATTGCCTGAACGTCGCGAATGTTTCCTCTTTGGTCTTATTCTTATGCCGTGAGCTTATTCTGCTCCTACTATCATTTTGCTTCTTATTAAAGTATTTTGTCTTTGTTAGTTGCAGCAAAAGATTATAAACTGCATTCTATTTAAGTTTTTGTAAGTTGCATGTTCTGTAGCTTACGACGTCGCTGTAATTGAATTTAGATCCATGCCCATAGTATAAGAGGACAGGGCGTCTGGTTTTTTTTTTATCGTCTCAATGTTTCACCTTTTTAAAACCAAGCTACAGCGTCAACTGAAGGTAGTCTTCCGTCGTGGTCGTTCAAGCGCGGCTCGGATTGCGTCGTTCTCCCTCGCTTCAAGTAGGACCGTGGTACGTGTCTGTTTTTGATTTCTCTTTTCGATGTAAATGAAGTTCTGTAGGTCGTTACGGTTACTACTGAGGCAGAGGTATTGTCAGGTGCGGGCTCAGCGGATAATGAACAGGTCGTACCTGTAAGTTTTCTTGCTCCTTTCTCTGTTTATATCTTCACTAGGTTTTAGGTCTTTCCTCAAGGGCACACGACACATTACCTTACTACGACTTGCGCTGTGAATTCTGCTCTGGAGAATATCGTCGACGGTGTCGTTGGCTTTGACACTGAATATATGGAGCGTCGTCCAACTGTTGAAGAGGGCATTATCAAGGAGGTCATTGATTTTGTCGGAGGAAGCAAGAAGTGTGCTGTAACTGCTTGGCAAGTGCTGGAAGGTCGCAAAAGCGATCCTTTTCGTCTTGCGACGGACACGATGGGGTTGTGTTTGATACAGATCGCGAGAGGTAACGATGTATGGGTAATTAATGTTCGCGACATGAAAGGTTTCTTTTCTCTTGATCTTCTATGTTGCTACTAATGTTGCACCGTTTAGTCCTTCCGGAGCAATTGCGGCGTGTATTGACGTCTCCTCATATCGTCAAGGTTGGTGTCGGCCTATTGAACGACATTCCTGTTGTTTGGAACGATCTCCGTCTTGAGCTCATCAGTCTGTTGGACGTCGGTATGATGGCGCGTCTTTTACTCGTTGACAAGTTCCCCGATGGTGCTTATCAGAATCTTTCCTTGGATACTGCGGCTCGTGAAGTCCTGGGCTATCGTGTTAACAAGGAGAGTCAAGTTAGTGATTGGCGAGGCGATCTATCGGATTCTCAACTGCAATGTTGGTTCACATTGTTTTGTGCTTCCAGATAATACTGATAGCTTTATTGTAGATGCTGGCACTGATGCAATTGTGGCTTTACGTCTGTATGATGCTCTCGGTCCCCTTTTGCTTGCTCGGGCTTCTTATCTGGATCGGGACATCTCTCCTGCGTGGTATAGTTTCAACTCCCGGATGGGTGAGCCGACGCGATTGAAGCGAACCATCCGGAATGAGCATGTTTTGTGGTCGGTGAAGGACTGCCCGTGGTTTTTCGCTAATAGATACCAGGGCTATTTTCCTTGATGTGGTGTTAGCGAAATGAGGCGTAACTTTTTTGATTGCTTGTTTACATTTGCATTGCTTATTAGGCTTATTGGCGTCCTTTGTTGTGGCATTTGCTCCTTGTTATGAACGTTCACGAGCAAGATTTTTTGCATGTGTTCACCCACGTCGTCGTCGGCCACATCGTATTCTCTTTCCATGTCCGGGTCCTCTCTCGCTACGATCGACCGCTAGAGTTCTCGTATTCCCCAGTCTATGCCCGAACTCCAAGCATCTTCATTCGACCTGGCCATGGATGCAGTTTTTCTTTACGCCATAATGACAGAGTTGTCCATGCTCTGGTCGTCCCCCCCATGTCGCATCGCCATGCCCAGCAGTCGTTGTGTTCTAGCGACATCCACGTCGGTACACTACCATGGCCGTCGGTTACCCACTTCGAACAGGACGTTTATACTCTCCACGTCGGAGAAGTTTTGTGCAACGCGTATCTCAGTCGCCTAGACTCAATTGTGGATTCGGAGGTGTACGAATACGTGGTGCTCTCTGTGTTGTCCCCCGGTGTTATCGGTCGGGGCACTCGGTTGGTATGCCCTTCTGCCTGGCTCGCGCAAGCTACCGTAGTCGAGTGGCTTTACAGCGGAGTGTTCTTTATATTCCTTGAGTGTGTATTGCCGACGGGTCGAGTGATCAGGCTCAGGATGCCCAATGATCGGGTTGTTCTTGACGTTGGTGTTCGTGGCCGTCTGGCGAGATCTCTTCGTGTCGCGTGGCGTTGGGTACGCAGGTTTCCTATCTTTTTTTGTCGCTGAAATTGTCGTCTATCTGTCGTACTTAACTATAATCTCAAATGTGATTTTATATTGATCTGTGTTCTGGAGGTCGCATGTGGTGAAGAGCTTCTCTTTATTGCGAGCGGCGTCTACAGGTATTTTTCTTCCCAGCAGCGCTTACACCGTGAGTGCCGCAGACTGTATTTTTTCCGGACATCGCCATTTGGGCGTCTCGGCTTTCCTTCTTATTTTGTCTCGAGACGTTGTCTTCCGAAGGTCCCTTCACGCCTCGTAGTCTACGTCAAGTACGTTCTTGCTCTCTCTGCTCTTTCCGGGATTTAATTACTGAATACTAGGTAGTTATACAGCATGGATATCCCTTTTCTACAGGTTCATCGAGTTGTTGCATTTGAATGCCCTGGAACAGGGATAGTGGCTAGTTTCGCTGTTCCTCATGCGTTCAAGGTCGATGCCGGTTCTGGGCTCAAGTACCCTGTCTACCAATGGGTTTTGGCTCCTCAGAAGGGAGACGGAGCGACCGGCTATAAATGGATTCCAGTTCACAACGTCGCTGCATTTTCATATACTCAACAATCCATTCGCTCGCCCAATACTGTTCAACACGCACAGGCACTCGTTCGATACGCCATTTCTGGCTCCACTCTTCCTCTCTGGACCTCGGAGTTCGACCGCATGCTACTTTGCGAGGCAGCGCCGAGTGCCCTTCCCGACGGCGCGGTATTGGGGATGTCTCTGGAAATATCTGCGGATGGGTCTTTCGGTCACCTTTCGCGCAAAGTGGACGCATTTGGCTTCTGCACGGCATCTACCATTCAGAGAGGCACGCTGATTGTGTTGCCACTCAGTTTCGTTGGAGTTTTGGAGGCAGTTCGGGTGTTGGAGGTTCGAAGAACCTTTTGCATGATAGAGTGTCGCATGTCGGATTCACAGGAAAGGATTGGTGTCAGGGTGCGGGCGTCCAGGGTTCAGTTGCCTACATTCTATCTTTGCGGTCGGGCACGCGTGCAGGTGGCTCGTCTCTGTGCTTTTGTTGGCCGATTTTGCGGCGCTACTCTCGCTTATCTTTGGCACTTCGGGCGGAGCAGACAGTAGCTGGTGCGTGTGCTCTTAGCATCTTGACATAACAGTTTATTTGTGGCGTAGGACTCAAGATTTCGTTCAAAGTCGTTTGCACATTTTACCGCTGGGGTCAATTGTTGTTTGTACACAGGACGCTATTACGCTTCATTTGCGTTGGTCCGTACTGAAGTCCGTCGCTCTTGTCCAAGTGTTGTTAGAAATCGTCGTCTGTACATCTACAGTATTGAACAATTTAGCTGTACAGTCCTACGGATTGTCGCGTACTTACAAGGCTCCTGTCGCGTTTAGTTTATTTGAGGAGTCTTTATTGTGTTGTTGAGCAGTGGATATGTCTGCCCATTCGAATTTCTTCGTGAGTGTCCGCGCTGTCTCAGTAACTTCTTGGATTAGGTTTTCTGGTTCCAAATTGAAGCACGTCTTATAGTTCATTTCTGGGCTCTTCAGTAATTCAGCTCATCGTAGTTCATATACTCACCGCGTATCCAAGCAATTTCTATGTCCGCTGCTTGCTCTATTATAGTTCCCGTCAAGTATGGCGGTCGGGACAGAGTTTGGTTCTGGTATAAGAGTATGAGAAAGTCCAGCGTCAACAATTTATCTGAGTTTATCTTGTTCCACATTGTCTTCATCGTGATTGGAGCCAGAGCTTCATCGGCTTGTGATACAGCCCAAGTTAATGATCTAAACAATATCGTTTCAGCGCAGGCCATTCGGACCAACCTTCCCCTTATGTCGTGGTCATTGATAGCAACGGCCTGGAGCCAGTTCTGCCGTCGTATATCAATATCCAGCGACTCGGCGGCCATGAGTAACGCGTCGCGGTTGGTTTCGTCAGCGTTCGATGTGCTGTGTTTCTCCAGGAGGTTCACGTATGATTCGTTGTGGATGTTTCTCCTACATGTGACGGTAAGCATACAGTAACGGTACCCTGGCAAAATATACATCATTGCCTGATAGTTAAGAAAAGCCTTTCCTTCTAGCGAATCGATTTGTTTGGCTATACGTGTAAGGGCCGTCGCCGTGTCGTGAGTTAGTACGCTGGCCAGCATACGGCCCAAGTCGGTGGACAGTGTTCTCGTGTTTCCCGTGGTGTTTATCGCTTGGTCTTCCGCAGTCCAGAATTGCGACTCTGCTGTCTTGTACATGTCCCACATCTGCTGCTATCGGTCAGTTGAGCGTGAATGTGTCCCGTCCCGATAGTACTTGCCGCGACCTGTTGTATCGGATATAAAACGAATCGGCGAGGTGTTTGCATTTTTTTTCCTAGTTTATTTTCGCCGTGGGTCGTCTTTTTGTATAAGTTTCTTGAAGCATGGGTCAGCTTTTGGTCTCCGTTTGGTCATCATAGCAGTGATTGTTGGCTCATCGGTTACGGTAGCGTATGTACAAACAAACAGTCTCTTGATCGGGCTTAGTGTTCTCACGTCTCTCATGTATATAAACGGCGTTGTGTGCGTGGGGCAGTCACAATGTTTTCACCCATATCTTCTTGCTCATCGCAGGCTGTTCCCCAGTCTCTTCACTCGCCGCAGTCCGTTACTCAATCTAGTCCGGGTCAGTCCTTGTTAATGCTTCGCGATTTGAGTTCTATTCCTGGTCAGTTGGCGGTTGCTCTTGTGATAACCCCGTATCGTAGACTCACAATATTGCAGTTACTCCTGCTTGTGCGGACGTAGTTCAAGGTTCATTGGTTCATACGAGTGCTCTGGCCGTCATCTGACAATCATCAGGATCTTCCGATGCGAGTTCGGAAGTCGCTGAAGTGCAACTTGTGCCGTTGATCTCGCCGTCTGTGGGTTTGCGAAACGAGGGCGCGATCTCCGGTGGTTCATTCGCCGCGGAAGGTGTGTTTTGTTTTCCTTCCCAAGTATATCTCTCTTACTAACGTTTCCCCCTCCTCCCCCTTTTTTTAAAACAAAACAACGAAGGCGGTGACCCCGTTGACCGTACCGGATGGATTTTCCCCACCTTTGGTTCGTGCTTTATTTTTTTATCTTCTTATTTTTGGTCGCTCATGGTGCTTTAGGTGGTATAGCGGGAGAAGGCGTCCTTAGTGCATGTGAACCCGAAACAGGTTCGTTGTTGTTTTCATATCCCTCGTCTGTCTAATTTCGCTAGGCGTCGGATCTCAGGTGTTTGCTAGTCCTGCCGCTGCTCATGCAGCTTGGCACAGTGGCCAGCAAAACCAAAGCAGTGCCTCGTCTGGTAAGTCTAATGTATTCTGATGTTCTCCGTCTCATACGGGGTTTTTCTTTCCTTAGCCCCGATGCCTGCTTCGAGCGACGCGGAGGATATGCTTCGAGGTGAGAACATTTGTCGTTGATTTTCGGCCTGTATCTCTGATTGTTTCTTCTCTCTTAGAGCTCGTCTACTCGAGGTACGATGTCCACAGCCTAGATCCAATCGATGATTGTGTACCTGCATATCGTCTCAATAAATACTTCGAGTTCTTGGAATTGTCGTTAAACCGGAATTCAGTTATCCCCCGAATCAATGATCCTACCTGTCTCGTATTTTGTGCGAGTATGCCCGACGTTGTTCGCAGTTTTCGGTTCTTTACCCACTCCCAGTTAGATCGAATATCTCTGCATCACAATCTCCGAACGGGCAGAAACATGAATGTGTCCACCAAGCGTACTCTTCTGATAAGTCACACGTGTAATGTTGGGTGCGGTCGCTCGATTTTCGTATTCAAGGCCCTTAGTAGAGCTCGTGTTGATGTGGAGAAAAAGTTCCTGCCACCAGTCTTACGAGCGCGTCGAGTAGTCGACCAGGCCACTTTGGACGTTCGGTCTTCGCGTTTGTTACGTCGAGACTCCCTGGATTCTCGATCGTCGGAAGGTGAGCAGGTAGATCCTTTAGCTTATCTCGATGTCGCAGACGAGGCACTGAAAGAGAAGATTATTAGAGAGTGGCAATCAGCAATCTCGACTGAGGCGTTACGTATGAAGACATGCGCGGTTTGTGCGAAGCAGACGTTCGCGGTGGACGTTGTCTCGGTTGATGCTAGCTCTATAGATCTGCGTGTATTGAGGAACGATGGTTTGCCCCAAAAGACGTGGCCAATTTCTTACAATTTTGAGGCGTATGAAAGGGCTGTATTATGTTCGGCTGGGTTGTCTGATCTGAATAGCCCTGATCTCTTGGACATGTGCGCTGTATGTCACTGCTCTCTTCTGCGTGGTGATATGCCACGTCTCGCGCTGGCTAATTTTCTTTATTATGGTCAAGAAGCCTTGCCTCCGGATGTCAAGGTTGCGTTTGATCAGTCTACGTTGTTCGAGCGCATGCTTATCTGTCGTGTCAGGTATAATAGTGTTTCGTGTAGGTTTAAGTCTTCCGAATACGATCCTAACAAAGAAGAGGATGCCAAGACGTATGCTCTCGGGAATGCGCGCAAGGGTGTTAGGGGAAATGTCATGGTGACGCCTCTTAATGCTGCCAAGCTGAACGACGTAATCCCTCCGCCTCCAGAGGTTATTCGGGACACTATGTCTGTGATTTTTATCGGAAATACACCCCCGACGGCGCAGAACATCAAAAAAATGAGTCCAGTGTTAGTTCGTAAGAGTCGTGTTCAGATAATGATACAATTCTTGCTCGAGCATAATCCTCATTACAGGCGTCTCGGCGGCTTCAAAGGATACAGTGACGACAATTTGAACAGACTTTTTGATCCTGCGGATGGTGGTAAAGATGAGGCTATACCGTGCTGTGTTCATATCGGGCACTTGGCCCCAAATGACGCTGTAGATTCTGCAACGGCTGATTATACACGTCGGAATTTAGACGATGGTTCTGGCAACTCCCGCAATGAAGTTCTAATGGAGAATGTAGGGTATACTATGGGCAATCATTCCCCTACGAGCTTTCGAGATATGAAGATGCTTGCAGTGGAACGTTGTTTGGCCGGTCAGCCTTTCTTGGCCCAGCGCAGAGGTAGCGAGATGGTGCCCGATTTTGATAATCCTTATCTGCTTTCGATGGCTTTTCCGGAGGAAGATCCCTGGGGAATCGGGGGTATGCTCCATCCGTTTCGACGCATAAAGATCACACCTGAAGAACAAGTGTCTCATCTACTCACAGTTCACGGTGGTAGATTTCAGCGTCATTCTGAATTCGCCTTTTTCTATTATAACGTTCTGAGGAAGCAGCTTGTATCGATGAATATGCGCTATAAATCTCCTAGTAATAACTATAAAGATGTGATAGAGAAAATGTTGACTGTCGATCTTGAGAAGCTGGCGGTGTTAAGAGAGAAATGCAAGCGCAATCCTCTTTATAGTCCAGCGGATAACGAAGAACGGGCTATTCTGACGTTGATGAATTCCGTCGGCTTAGTAGCACGTCATATTCCTGGTAGTGCTGGCTATAAGATCAAGTTGAGGAATGAAATTCGGGGCGTTATCAATTATCGTGGGGCGCCAGCGCTTTTTATTACTCTGAACCCATCAGATGTTGATAATCCTATTGTTCGTCTTTTGGCTGGTGAGGATATTAGCTTGGAGGATGTTTCGCGAGGAGAAGACATGGACTCTTGGAGCCGACGTTTTTTTGCGGCCGGTAATCCTGCTCCATGTGCAGTTTTCTTCGATCTTATGATTAGAAAGTTCGTTAGTGTCGTGCTCAGGCATGGGCGTTCGGGCCGAGGTCTATTTGGAGTATGTACCTCGTATTACATTGTAGTAGAAGCTCAAGGCAAGGGAACGCTGCATGCGCATATGCTGCTGTGGCTGGCAGGTCATTTGTCGCCGCAGGCTTTAAGGGATAAGATTGAGCAGTCAGAAGTATTCAAGGACAAAATGGTGATCTGGCTAGAAAGTTGTATTCGGTCAGAAATGATGAATCCTGAAGCTAATAAACCTCGCGCAACGGTGTCCCCCCCCGACCGATCTGGCGACCCGCATCCGGGTACTATTCCTGGGCCTATGTTTGATGGGGACGAAGGAAATTTCAAACAAGCGTATTCGGCATTTGTAGATGATCTTGTCGTCGCATATAATTGGCATGAACATAAGTCTACCTGTTGGAAATATCTTAAGCGAGGTGAGCCTAAGGTTGGTGAAAATTGCAGGATGGGTATGACGGGTGAAACGCACCCTGCGACTACTGTGGATCCGGAAACGTTCGCCATTGTCCTTCGTAGACGCCATCCCTGGATTGCAAATTATAATGACTTGATGACGTTTCTTTTCAAGTGCAATATGGATATCAAGTTCGTTGGATCGGGGGAGGCAGCTAAAGCTTTTGTGTATTATGTTACAGATTATATTAGTAAGCCAGCCTTACCAGTACACGTCGGATTGGCGGCGCTAAGTCATGCGATTAGCATCACCAATGCGAAGTTCCCGCAGCTGGGTGATCCCTCGGCGCCGGCGACGTCGTCCGCATATACTGGCGCTATGACGTCCACTGTGAACAGTATGATGGGTTATCAAGAGATTTCTCATCCTCAAGTTATGAGCTACCTGGTCGGTGGCGGTGATCATTATACATCTGATAAGTTCGATACTCTGTATTGGGGGGTTATCAAAAGGTACGTAGAGCAGTATCTTGCCGTAGATGTACCCAATGACTCGCAGTCGTATGATGAGTACGAGCTTGAGTTGAACCTGGCATTGGGCGCTGGCAGCATTTCGGCATCGAGTCAGCTGATGGACTATGTATTCCGTTGTCGGTCTTCTGGATTTGAGGAATTGTGCCTGTACGATTTTGTAAGCAGAGTGGGTAAACGGGCTCGAGGTCTTAGGGAGGGTCCTCGTACGCATGCTACGCCGGATATTTGGCCAGGCCAATTCTGTAATCGCCAGCATCCGCAGTTCGAGACACACTGTCAGACAGTGAAGCGCAATAAGAGTATACCTGTTGTGCTCGGACCTAAATTCCATCGCGCTGATAGGTCAGAAGATGAGAGGGAGCTGTGGGCCAAGGACGTTGTGATATTGTTCAAGTCCTGGCGGTCGCCTGCTGATCTCAAAACCTCTGAACAGTGCTGGTTAGATGTTGCTCTGCAGTTGCAAGATGATGAACCGTGGAAGGTCCCCGTTATTCGGAACATGAACGTCTTGACGGAGTGCCGAGATGCTCGCCAGGAGCACCCGCGGCATAGTCGAGGTGATACCACAGCGACTATCGCTTCAGAGGATCTTGATAAGCTAATGGAAACCGGAGCTATAATTTCGAGAGAGGACAATCCTTACTCTGTATTTCATGATCCCGGGGAGATAGCAGAACAACCCTCTGCAGATGAAGCTGTAAAGGCTTTTGTTGGTCAGGAAACGCTGGCTGCATTGCGTCTGTGTCTTGTGGACGATGCTTTAGTTGAGTCAAGAGCCGTTCGTGTGGCGGCAGTCAATGACGGGGATAAGCCTTTTTTAAAATCTTGTTCGCGTACCATGACGGTGTTGAGAAAGCGTCGACGACCAGAACGCACTGAAGAGCAGGAGCGAGCCAATAAGCGGTTGCGTCTGCAGTACGCTCCGGACTCTTTTGTATCGACTATTGTTCCCGGATCCGAGATATTTCGAGGTCCTTTAATTACTGTTAGGCATCGAAAGATTCTCCACGACGTTTTTGAGGAAAAAAATCTTTACAATAATCCAGAGCAATTGAGAGCAATGCGAATTATCACAAAGCATGTACTGGAGGGCGGCAAGCAGTTGTTAATGTATATTGCTGGTGTCGGTGGAACGGGCAAGTCTCATCTGGTTAAAGCTATAGTCCAAGTCTTTACTCGACTTGGGATCCGGGACGCGCTCCAGATAGGCGCTCCTACTGGTATATCAGCCACTTTGATCGGTGGATATACCTTGCACTCCTTGACCATGACGACTCCCATCGGTAAATCTAAAGATATGGACAGTTTAGCAACGTTATGGCGCGGAGTTCGGTACCTGATTGTTGATGAAATATCTATGGTGGGGGCGGTAATGTTGAGTGAGCTGTCCTCGAGATTGAAGCAAGCAATGGCGGATGACGAAGTTAGTCGAATGCTCCCTTTTGGAGGGATCAACGTGATTTTCTGCGGTGATTTCGGACAATTAAAACCTCCTCGCCAGCATTCTCTGTTTTCGTACGAGTTGGTGAAGAGTCCCGCGTTCGAAGAAGCTCGCAATCCCGAAGGTATCAGCGCTATGAACGGTGCATTTTTGTGGAGGCAAGTCGGCCTGGTTGTGCAGCTTGTTCAGAACCAGCGCCATGAAGGGGATCCGGTATACGCACAGTTTCTAGATCGGATACGTAACGGAGAGTGTATTCAAAGGTACCATCATCGGGGCACTGATGGCGTCTCGAGTGATCTTGAGTATCTCCGAACTCGAGAGTTGTCGGCTATTGCTCGCACAGATCCCCAATCTCTGGCAAATTTTAAAGATGCGCCCGTTATCGTAGGAAGCAAGAGTGTACGAGACGCGATCAATACAATGTTAATCAACTACCATGCTCGGATACAGTCTCAGTCTGTCGTTTTATATCATGCCTCTGATTCATTTAGTCGCAAACCTCTTCCGCACAAGCTGCAAGACGCTGTGTGGAAGTTGTCCGGCGCTCAGACTAAAGATTTTCTCGGACAACTCCCTCTTTTTTGTGGCATGAGAATCATGGTGTTGGAGAATGTCGCGTTCAGTGTTGGGGTTGTTAATGGCGCAGAAGGTGTCGTGACGGGGATCAAGTATACTCTCGACAGCAGAGGAAATCGTGTAGCAGCCGTGGTTTTCGTGCATATCCCCGGGTGCGGTCTGCAGGTAGACGGCTTAGATGCAGATATCGTTCCCATGTTTCCGCAGACGGTTCGCATTGAGTATCGAGTGAAAGGTCCTGATGGTACCCTAACTACTCGCGCATTTACTCGCAAGCAGATCCCAATCATTCCCGCCTATGCCTACACAGATTTCAAAAGTCAAGGTCGTACATTAGACTATGTTATTGTTGATCTTACTACAGCTCGGACGCAAGGCGTCTATGTCATGTTGTCTCGAGTGAAGAGTGTAAAAGGACTTGCAATTTTGCGTTGGTTTCCAGCTACTAAAGTCTATCAGCGTGTATCGCAAGAAATGAGGAGTGAACTGGACAGGATATCTCACCTCGATGTTCTCACTCGACAACGCTTTGAGGCGGGAGAGTTCGAGTTACAGCCCGTACCCGTTTTACAGGCCCGGGCGAGCTCTCCCTCTAGACATTAATTTTTCTTTTTCTTTTGGAGGGGTGGAGGCAGGAAGGAGTAGCAATGGGGGGTATATTGTGTGTACAGTACGTCAAGTACTAGTAGTCTGCTGCGCTGGTGGTTCAAATTACGATGTATTGTAGGAAGATACACACAGCAGAATACTGTCCAGCTTTTATTGACACGATACCGCTGTCGCAATTGTGAGGACAAGCGATGTCACGTATATCTGTTCGTCATCGTACCTGTGCGTTTGGTTTGCATTTACACGTCTCCGGTGCTCTTCCGTCGGTATTTAGCGGGAGTGGACGCGTCTCCCTCTTCATTCTCAACTGGAGTAATGCTAAGCTTTGGAGATTGTTCTGTCGAGTGGGCAGGTTTGTTCGATCGCGCATGTCGGGCATTTCTCGAAACTATGTAGAGGTCAGGGGGGGCAGTCGCAGTCGGTGAATGCCTGGTACTTCTCGGAGCCACTTTATTCGAAGCTTTTGCTGTCAGTTTGAGAGAGGCGCGCGCTGTTCTCTCCGGTGTGACTCGTAGTTGACGTTGCTCGGATATAGCAGTAGCGGTGCGGGACCTGGTTTTGTATCGCGGTTGTTGTGCGTCATACATTATTAGTGCGTTTCAGAGGTATTTGTGCACAATTGTGGCGCACCTTATATCTGGATCGTACAACGCTGGTATACCGTGTGCTGGTCCTTAGCTATATATGGGTCTTCCTTGCTTTATGTCAGGCGAGGGAGAACAGTTGGTCATGTTTGTGAGGTCTTCTTAGATGTTGGTATCTGTTCGACGTTCGTGGGGACGATCAGATTTGACGGATGCGAACCACGCTTGCCAAGCGGCGGAGCACTATTATATATCATTGTCTCCATTTATGCTCTGGTTTCATCCCCCCACTTTATAAGTTCCTGTCTTCATTTACAGTATGTCATTACAGTCGAGTGTTCTCTAGGATCGAACCTTACCTGTTTTAGACGAGTCTGTCGCATGCAGTCTCTTCCCCGCTCTCGCTCTCGCTCTCCGATGTCTAGGGCGAATGCCGGGGCGTACGGTTGTCAGAGCTTGACACCCCTTGAAACCGGCACCTCACCGTCGGACCTGCCTTTCATGGAAGTCCATGCTCCATCTCAAGCTGGGTCGTCGCAGTTCCGTGGCGTTGTGCATAGGTTCCGCTACACGGTACCTGATACGGAGGAGCGGAAGCAACGCCGCATGGAGCAAAACAGGAAAGCGCAGCGTGTTTTTAGAGAGCGTCGGGAGAAGTGAGATGTCCTCTTGATGTTGCCGCCGTTATTTAATAATCATTCGCCAGGCACATTAAAGCTCTCGAGCAGCGTTCAGAGTCCCTTGAGGATGCTTTTGCCGCTGCGGATGCTGCAACCCGCCGCTGGGAGCAATGTCGCACTCTCCTCACCCAGCTGCAGATGGAAAATACGCATCTTCGCGACGATAACGTCGCTCTGCGTGTGGCCATCCAACGCTTAGGCTCCCGCTCCTGACAGTGCATTGTGGGAGCGACGTTGTACGCCGTTTGGCGCCTGCTTTCGGTTTCGCCATAAGTGTGCTTCCAGGCGCCAACACGCGTAGCAGGAGAAGGAGGATTGTCTGCCTAGTCCCAGAAGTCGCGGTAGAAGACTGTTGTTGTAGTGTATCTGTTGTAAAACATCGACTGATTAATGTTTCATCTCGATGTTCTCAAAACGGTTAATTTGCGTGGTTTACTTGCTTGAAGGAGGCATTCCTCTTATCGTTCTGATTTTATGCGAGGTGGAAGTAAATACTGTGGTAACGGTTCTTTGTCCAAATGTCTCGGCAGTGTTCATGATAGGTGGAAGTACAAGCTTGATGACGCAAATTTGGTGTTATTTATTCGAGCTATTAACTTGTCGGCCAATAAATGTAAAAAGTCCGGAGAGCACATAACATCGTTTATCGGTAGTAGTGCCAGTGGGGTCTCATTGTAATACTCAAAGCGAGATAAAAGTGTGCCAGCGGGCAGTTCTCGCACATACAGTCAAAAAATGAGGCGTATCTAATGTGTCTGTGTACTGCGACAGATATCTTCATCAAGCGAGAGGCTTTTAGCGGGTCCAATATATTGTACCTTGTGTTTCTCCAGCCACTCTCGGGTTATCGTCACTGCCTCTGTCAGGGGACCATTGTGCCTTGAACGGCGCACCGTTATACGATTGAGTGTTCTGCTTGATCTCGAGCTGTTGTCGGTGGCATTCTGCGCCTGTACAAACCGCTTTAGATCCTCTGATTCCCACTCGCTCAACACGAGATGATCAAGCTTTGGGAGGATGGCAGTCAGTTTGTCACTGGGAGATTGTGAGGCGACAGTGGTGAGGTGCCTGATAAGGGCGCCTTTTGTGCGTGTTAGATCGAGTTCTGTGACATTGGGGAGTCGTTCGAATAAGTACGGCGCGGAAAAGTGGATGGGATTCGGTGTGTTGATACAAAGGGTTGTGACGCCAGGGAACAGGCGCTCTAGGGAGGCAGCTTCTGTTACACACTCGAGAGTTCGGATGGTCAACTCGAGTGTTTGTATGTTGGGGAAGGCGAAG
>CVRE01180713.1:448-20344 GCA_001179765.1 Crepidotus sp. BD-2015
GAGTGGGTGATAGGTCGAGTAAATGAGAATCCCAAAGCTCCAAGCCAGCGCTTAAGGAGGACTATAGTGAGTGATAGGTCGAGTAGATGAGAACCTGGTGAGGTGTAGTGTTCACTCGGGGTTGATGCATATGTTGATGACAGAGCTTTATTTTGTAAACCCTTGATGCCAGGATGGTCGAGCAAAATGACGAACGGCAACCGTTCGCGAAAAAAAGGCCGACTGAAAAATTTGACCAACGGCGAACATGGGGACTGGGAGGCCAAAAGACAAGTCAGAAACGGCGGAGTCAAGCCGCGCGACGATACAAGATGGATAATTTCCGGTGTGTGTCAGCCAGGAGTAAATGTCTGACCGGGGAGCACATCGGGGTAGTGGGCGACGCATGAGCCCGCGTCCGAACGCCTCGAGGCAGCTGCTGGCCTGCGCGTCGTCGATCTGCGTGCATGAGCGCGGAAGCCAAGTCACGGTGCGGGGTTGCAATTGATGGGCACAGCCGCTCGGCTGGGATTACATGCTGAAGCTCGAACCACCATACAAGGACGACGCTGGGAACCGCCTGCCTGTCCTCCTAGACATCGCTCCAGATGGCACCCGGGTATACGAACCAGAAGTAGATCCACAGAAATCTCTCGCAGAGCGTCTTCGCCGCGTCTTTGCTGAGCGCGGAGTCGACTTTTTCGAGCGCAACAATGGCCATATCGCTGCCCTTGCCGCCGCAGACGATGAGCAAGAAAATGCATCCGACTCAGAACCCACGTCCGACGCAGCAGCGGGCCCCATGACCCCCGAAGACCTCTACAAGATGCGCGTCGAGGTCCTGCCTCAGCTGTTGTGAGTACAGCGCGATGCAGCCTTCCCGCAATAATCGACGCGTCTTATAGTACCGCTCTTGGGGAAATGACCCACGCGAAGGAGCTGCTTACGGTCTTGCTCTCCTCTGCGCCGCCACTTGCGTCAACGTCGACCATCTCCGCGACCACGGTCACAAAACCCCCGCCCATCGTGTCTGTGCAGGCGTTCAACGCCCAGTTGACCATCGGTGGGAAGGATGAGGCTTTGCGCAAAGCTGCCTCTGTTTTCCGCTCGGCTGCAGAGAGCATGGAGCGCGGCAGGATACGCGGTGAACATTACTGGGTCGACGCTCTCAAAATTCGGAGAGCGAACTGGGGTCTCATTCCAGCCCCGCTGCCTTTTGGATCTGCCACGGGCAAGGGCGCCGATAAGACCGCCAAGGACTTTCTCATCTCATACGGCTTGGAAGAATGTAGCTTGCCGCCTCGTTTTGTGCGCCCACGGCCTAACGTTTTTCACAGCCTCACCGATATTCCGGCGGCGGGCTGTGGGCCGCATGCCGACGTACGAGAGTCCGTCCGAGCCTCTTGTATTTCCGTACCGCCAGAACATGCGCCTCTTTATTTCGGTCAGCAAGGTCAGAGAAGGCGGCAAGCAGGTGCAATCCCAAAACGCCATGCCACCTGCCGACGTCTCCTCTTTAGACGGAGCCCTGCGCGCTGCCCAGCAGGAAATTGTTGAACAAGAGATATTCTCCCTCCTTGTGAAAGAAGCCGGCAGCCTTCCCACCGCCTCTGCCCGTGTGTCCGAACGTTTGATTGTCATCGATGCAGCGCAGGCCGTGGAACTCAAATTTGAACTCGTACGCTCATCACCTGAGCCCCCGCAGTTTATGCTAACTGCACACAGCTCGACGCGGACTCCCTCCCCGCCGAGACACCTGTGGTCTCGCACGCCAAGTGCGACTTCATCTACTACGCGCTACAGGCGCTCCTACTCCGTCTGCACGGATACTTCAAGCGCCGGCGCCTGGGTACCGCAGGCATCGTCCGCGTCCTCGGCGCCGCAGAGGTCTCTCAGCCACCCCTTCTTCTGCGCCCGGTAATCGACCTCCTGCAATACGAGGTCTTTTGCGAGCGCATCAAGGGGGAAATCCACTCCATGCTGACCGCCGTGACCACTGTCGGCATCCCGTCGACGCTCCGCTTCGAGCCTATCGGCGGGACGGGCCTAGGACTGGTTGACCTCATCGACAAGAATGAGGATAAGGCCATTGGCGGCGAGGCCGTTTTGCGCATTGACAATCGGCATGTGCAGTTTGTTATCATCATTAATCCCGATGGCTGATTGGCGTAGACATACCGTGCGGTTGACCTTTCGGTCGCCGTCGTCGCTGACGGCTCACCTGTCACAGGCGACGCTCACCATATCCTCCATCACGCAGCTGCGGCAGCTGTTGGGGGACGAGATCGAGCGGTGTCTGTTGCAGAGGATTTGCGAAGTGGGCAGCGATCTGTGCGAGCAGGTCGGCGGAATTTGGTTCATCGACCTCAGTCGTTGCGTAGGGCGTTGGGAAGGTTGCGTGCTGTACGGGTTTTATCTGTTGCCTTCTTTCTCCAACACTCAACTCGCGGACTCCAGGAACTTTCGCATATCTATCAAGGACTCGACAATACAGTGCGCCGCTTTTCGTTTGGGAAAAACCGGGTTGAAGCAAGGCGACGCGCTCACGTATTCTACTCGACTCAATGTACCATTACTAGCCTGGGCAGAGGGGACGATACGAACGGCATTGATGGAGCCATGATAAAGCATGATTTTTCAACATGTACCATAATCCGAGAGCGCGCATACAAACACGAAAAGACACGGTGCTCTACTCGTCGTCCTCCTCGTCCGCAGGTGCATCTCCGCCAGATTTGAACTTCTCGATCTTGGCGGCGATGTTTTCTTTCCGTTGGGCGTGGGTGAGCCTCTTGGACATGTATTTCACGCTCTCCGACTTCCAGTCCTTTGACTTGTCGGTGGGCTTGAAGGTGGGGTCTTCCCGGATGGCGGCGTGGCCGGCAATGTAGATGTCCTCCATGTCCTCGGAGCCGACACCGTCCGCCAGGTAGGACGCGAACTGCTTCTTGAACCTGTGATGGAAGCGTGAGCGGTGGTAAACAAAAAGGGATGGCCGGCGACTAACCGCTCGTCATCCTCCTCCTCGAGACTCTCCATGTACTCGGCGACGTGTCCACCGAAGATGTACTTCTTGAGGACCTCCGAGTCGAGCTCCTTGCTCTCTGGATCGTATCCGGGGAAACGCTTGTCGGAGTGGGGGATGAAGATGCCGCCGTCGCTAGCACCCTTCATTGCGCCGAAGACACGCGACCCGGTCGACGTGCGACGCAGACCGACGTCGAGGAAGGCCTTGAACGGGCGGGGTGCGTCCTCCTCGTCGAGAACCTCGGTCAGGGTGAGGGTACCGTCGGGCTCGGTCACCCCCTCGTACTTGTCTGCGAGGCCGAGCTTGGTGAGGGCACGGCGGGCGCAGAGCAGGCCCGTTGCGTATGCTGCCCGGGACGGATGAATTCGAGGATTCCCTCGCGACGCAGCAAGAAAGACGCACCGGCAGCCCAGTTGGTGAGACCGTGCTTGATGCCATAGCGCGGGAGCTCCCGGGAGTGTGCGGAGACGAGGACAAAGTCGCCCTGCAGCCGTGCGTACACAATCTGGCAGATGATGTCCTTGTTGGTGAAGCGGACGACCAGACGGTATTTCGGGGCATTGCTGAGCACAGCGTTACAACGAGGACTGCACGCGGGAGTGAGGTTGCAACGTACTATTTGTTCTTGGCCTGGGTCGTCAGGCGCTTGCGGGCATAGTCTACGGGTTGGAGGTTAGCAAGCCAACTCGGACCGAGGGCGCAAACGGACAGTCGGTCTTGCCCTCTCGGCGTCTACGGTACTTGACCTGGAACCGGGAGTAGTAGGCGTCGGACTTGAGCTTTTTGACGAAGGGCATCTGGGGGACAAAAGTCAGTCATCCGCAAGTCAAACCGCGCATCCACGCCAACGAGCCCGCCCCGCTGCACCGACAGCGCGATTCTGTAGACTAGACGGGTCGCGGTGCTTCTCGGCGGGTCGACGGGTCCCAGTCTCACCTTGGGGGCCGGGGAGAGGGAGGGGGAGGACGGGTTTTTTTGTGTGACACAATTGGTTGTGACCCAAGGCGTTGATCGTTTGATCCTTGACCACAACCACCACCATGGACTACGACAATCCCTACTACCAGGCGTACGCCGGGCCCGCATATCCCGCTGCATCCACGTCCCACAATGCGCCGGTCCCCGCAAATGCCTACGAGTACGACGTCGGCATCCTCGCGCAGCAGAGTGTCTATGTCCCCGGCGCAATGATAGACAAGCGCGGCGGCTCCGGGGGGAAGCTGGCAAAGGGCGGCAAGCGCACGACCGTCCTGCGCAAGGGCGGAGGCAAGGTCTGGGAGGACCAGACGCTTCTGGAGTGGAACCCTTGTCCGTTATCTTTCTGTGTGCTCGGGTCTACCCTGACTCGCACCCGCAGCTTGGTTCCGCTTGTTCGTCGGCGATCTCAGCAACGACGTCTCCGACGACGTCCTCTCCAACGCCTTCAACAAGTATGCGTCCTTCCAGAAGGCCCGCGTGATCCGCGACCGCCTCAGCCAAAAGGTGCGGTGTCCTCTTGACACTCTGTCGTCCCTCCCTAATCATCTTCGCAGGCAAAGTACGGCTTCATCGCCTTCTCTGACCCAGAGGACTTTCTCAAGGCATGGCGCGAGATGGACGGTACGAATGCCTCTCCCTGTACAACCAGTCATTTCTCATCCCGCGCCAGGCAAGTACGTCGGCAACCGGCCCATCAAGCTAAAGAAGGCCGACGACACTGCAATCCGCCCAGTCGAGATTGGGCATAGAAAGGCCAAACAGCTTGAGAGAGACCTAAAGAAGAGACACAAGCCCTACTAAATGTTTCGTTAGATCTGGCTTCACGTTCCGAAGCCGAGATACTTCCTCCATAGTATGTTTGTGTTTCTCGTGAATTGGCCCTAAGCTCATCTGTATCGAATATAATCTCATCCAACCATCGCAAGGCGCACCATCACTTTCGGATCGTGGTCAATGTGCGGCGCAAGGTCTGTTTGTCTGAAATACATATAGGCAGCGTTTCATGATGATTCAGAACGAGCTGAGGATGGTCAGTGCAACGAGGCGGTGAGCATTCACGTGCACAGCTGGTTGYGCGCAGTCTTGCTCTACATACATCGCTGTGAGATTACCCTAGAAATCATTTGTTGCCTCACCGCAAGTCCTAGAGTGCCAGTTGCATATTTCAGGGCTGCATGGGCTGTCCACAGTAGACTGGAGATATTCATTACGCGGTAGAAAGCCGAGTATATGTACTTACCCGACGAAAGGCGTTTGTTGTTGTCGGTTTTCAACCTGATCAAAGCTTTCAACTGCACCTTTTTGCGCGTTTATCAAAGGGCGAGCTGAACACGACAAGAGACCAGTCGCGCGTGTATACGTGCCGAAGGTCTCCTCTCCCCAAAACCCTTACTCGTACGTCAGTCTCCAGCCATGGACATCGACAAGCTCTTCAAAGTTTGTGGTTTCTTTCCAATCTCAGAACCAGCCTAACCGTACTTCCCAGGTTCCCAAACTACCGCCGGGCAAAAGAAAGCTCCCCGACAATCCCTCGTTGGACCTGCTCAAGAAAATCAAAATGGACACAGAGGCGCCTCCCGTTCCGAGCTCTTCCTCCGGCTCTACGAAAGGAAAGCGCGCAGTAACAATGGAAGAGGTGGACGAGGACGAGGACATGGAGCGCGACCGCGACTTTGCACCAGGTGGCGACGCGGATTATTTCGCGGAGGAGGACGACGAGGGTCGGTTCTTCGGCGGCGGGCTCACCTCGGAGCAGAAAGAGATCTTGAATATCTTCGACAATGCCGGCGGCGAGGGAAACCAAGACGACGTGCGTCCCGCATTGCACCGGGCGAGCAATCTAAATTGTTGACTAAATCCAGAACAGCCGGACGCGTTGTCCATCACCAGCATTCGCCGGATGCTTCTGCGCTTCGAGCGCGCAGTGAACAAAAACCAGGACCACCGGTCCAAGTATCCTGGCGATCCCACAAAGTGCGTCGCCATCTAATCTAACACTCTCCGTGGCATTGTCTCATCATTCCTCAGATTCATCGACTCTGAAGCGGACCTCGACAGCGCGATAAAAGCACTGCTCCCGCTCGCCCAGGCACCCGTTCTTGCGTATCCAGAACTCGTACGCTCTGGGACCATTACTCTCCTCATTGGCCTGCTCAGCCACGAGAATGCCGATATTGTGATCGATGTGGTGGAGGTGATACACGAACTGACAGACGAGGATGTTGGGAACGAGGATGATGACGAGGATGAGGAGCGGACCTCGGAGGAAGCGCTCAAAATACTCATTGAGGGACTGGTTCGTCGATCTCAAATGACTAGAGCCTTGCCTCACTTCGATTTCGCAGCTGGAAAACTCTATCTTGGAGTTGCTCGTGGACAACCTCACGCGTCTAAACGAAGCGGAGGAATCTGACCGGCAGGGGGTTTTTCATATCCTAGGTGTGTTCCTTACCGCTCAATAGCACTCCTTTCTAATACCAGTCAGGCATATTTGAGAACATCTTGGGATTTAATCCTCAATTATCTACACAGCTTGTTTCCAAGACGAGTATTTTGCCGTGGCTTCTCACCCGTATCCAGTCCAAAACGCACGACGAAAACCGTGGTTACGCGGCGGAGCTACTGTCCATCCTCCTGCAGAATAACCAAGCAAATCGACTGGAGCTGGGAAGGAAGGATGGCGTAGAAACTTTCCTCAAAGTTCTCTCGGTATGCCCATTCTACGCTGCTTAACTCGATACTAAACGAAGCAGCAATACCGGCGGCGAGATCCCATTGATGCAGACGAGACGGAGTTTATGGAAAATGTATTCGACTCCCTCTGCTCCGCCCTCAGCGAAACCTCAAACAAGACCCTGTTCCTGACGGCAGAAGGCCCGGATCTCATGGTTCTGATCATGAAGTATGTTGCCCTCTTACTGCTTATGCATGCGTTGATCTTTCGCTCAGAGAAAAACTCCAGTCGCGCTCTCGGGCCATCAAAACACTCGACTACGCCATGTCGGGGATTTCAGGGACTGCTTCTTGTGAGGCGTTTGTGGAAGCACTGGGCTTGAAGACCTTATTCTCGGCTTTCATGGGCAAAGTACGCGCCGCCCATTGTGTCGACCGTTTTTCTTTTAACCATATCTTGAATTCAGAGCTCAAAGAAGCAAAAGTCAAACGCTCCTCCACCAGCCTCGGAGGACACGTCGCATATTCTCGGCATCCTCTCTTCCCTCTTTTCCAATATTCCGTCCGAGTCTCCTGCCCGGCTCCGACTATTGGCCAAATTTGTCGAAGGAAACTATGAAAAAGTCGACAAGCTGCTGGAAATTCGGGACAATGCTGCAACTCGTTTGAAGATGGTGGACTCGGAAATAGAGGCCGAGAAAAAGGTGCATTCAGGCAAAACACCATTCCAATCTCGCTAATGGAAGTCCACCAGGCTCTCATTTCGGACGGCGAAGAGATCACATCAGAAGAGGAGGACACGTGGTATCTCAGACGTCTTGAGAGCGGATTGTTTACGCTTCAAACGGTGGACTATATCTTGGCGTGGGTCGCAATGGAGGACGACGGGGTGAGTATCTTCGTTCGCTTGAACATAGCGGCTGAGTGAACTTTCTAGATCCGAGCCCATCTATTGCAAATGCTCGACCGCAAAAGCTTATCCATGCAGGACATTATCCAGACTCTGAGGATGTTCTACGATAACGTAGACGATGAGCCAGAGCCTCCGCCTGTGGCGGCAGAGGGCTCAAACGACCGGGCACCGTCGCAGAAGGAGATCTTGGCTGCTCTCATAGCAGCCCTGGACCCCGCGACTCTGAATGACGATGTATAGCGAGTGCCGCCACCGCGTCGACACATACGTCCCTTTGCGATCAACTTGCTAAGGATGCTGCAGTTGCCAGAACCATGTCCAGAGCCCCCTTGGTTTTAAGTAGTTCCTTTTGAAAACGGATTTCAGCGGAGACTTTCTTGCGCAGCCGGAGGAAGAGAGAGTCGATTAGGGGTGATTGTCCCAACACCGGTGTATACATTTCTGAGTTGGGATGAGCGACCCATCAATAAGAAGAAAGAGGACAAACCGATGACTATTCCCGCGACGTCGCAAACCATTTCGCCGAATCGAGGGTCCGTGACATACTTGACCAGTAGTCGAAGCACAGGTTCCAAGAGCACATCGTCCCGGCCAGCGAGTGCTATTCGGAGACCATCACGATGTATAAGTTCTTGAATTAATGCAAAGGTTGTTGTCGGTGGAACTTGCTGTAATACAGGTTAACAGAAATTCCGCTTTGAAGAGCCTGGCTTGCCTTCCGGAGCACCGAGTCGAGGGCGGCAGAGTATTTGAAACTCTTTAACAGCCTATCGTAGTCTTTTAATCTCTTTACTCGCCGGCTTTCGACCCGGAACTCGTCGACATCCCCGATGGCTTTGGATTTAGCTTTTTGTTTGAGGGAACCTTGACCAAGGGTGGGGAATGAAGCACCGAGGAATGACTCAAATGCTCCAGAGCGAAGGGCAGCGGTAGAAAAGGCGGGATCGTCGGCCGTCTCTGATGCTTTGGGTTGTCTCCGTCGTATTGAGAGCGTGCCGTCGGACATGCCGGCCGCAATGTGAGTCTCATCCGGCTAGAATAATTTGTTCAGTGGCTAACCTCGACATGACATGAACGCAAGTGTCTTACAGATATTGCTAGGCAGAGGATGGGAGCAGGGTATCGCATAGTGTGCACGACTTTATACGTGCTCACGTCGTACACCTTGACCATCTGGTCCAAACCACCAGTCAGGAGTCGGCTAGCACTCCCATCGAATGCCAGCGCCGTGACAGTTTTTTGGTGATTCGATAATGCCCGCGTACAACGCCCACCAGCGACGATGTCCCATACGCGGAGAATAGGACCGGCAGAAGAGATGGCAACCGTGCCAGAAGGAAACATGAGGACCTGTTCGACAGGCGCATCCCCTCCGCTACCGCCGGTCCCGCCCATGACCATTTCACAATGGCCAGAACGCGCGTCGAATAGTCTCACGGTCGAATCATAAGAGCCCGTTAAGACCAAATTCGGGTTGGACGTCGATACCTGGCCAGAACGAACATAGTCGGAGTGGGAGGTGAAGGTAGATATTGGAGTTTGAGAAGGGACGTCCCAAATTTTAGCGGTGGTGTCGTCGGAGCAGGAGAGCACCTGCGTCGGAGTGAGTGCAGAAAACTTGGCTACATGGACGGGCTGTTTGTGAGAGTCCAAGGTTCGCAGGATTGCGCGCGAGTTGATATCGAACACCTATTCGATATCAGTACAAGGGTGCTAACAACACTGTATTCGCCGCCGGACCTGCACCAGTCCGCTGTCGTCTCCGGCCACGACGAGTTTCCCGTCGGCCCGAATGCTACCACTCCGGGCAACATCCTTGAAGCGCGAGATGGTCTTTGTCACTTTCTGGGTGCGTGGGGCGTATATCTGAACCCGTGTCGCGGCAGTAACGGCAAATCTGTGGGGTTTGCAGGGAGAAAAATGGACGGAAGTGACAGGAGCGTATTCCTTGACGAATACGGGGTGCTTGAATTGGCGCCAATATCGGGACTCTGGGGAATGCTTCGAGGTGCGAGGATGAGCCTTTACCACCACAGGCTGGAAGGTGGCCATGAAAAAAAAAGTGGTGGGCCGTTTTCACGTGATCGCTCGATTCGATTCCATCGATCGCTCTTCACTCTTTCGACTCCCTCATCCTCTCACTCCTCCGTCTTTTTCTGTAAGTTTCTGCTCATAAACCAACCCATTGTACTCTCCTAAAAAATTAGTTCTAGTTCTCGTCAATCACAATGCTTTTGTACTCTGATGTACTCAGTGGAGATGAGATGTTTTCCGACGCATTTCCCGTGTAAGGGCCTCTTGCTTCCTCTAGCCTGCAGCTCATCCTCGCCTTCAGCAAGTTGGTTGACGATATTGTATATGAAGTCGACTGCTCCATGATCACGGTCAAGCCCGGCGATGTTGACATTGGTCCGCTCATCCGCTCATCTACACTCCTCTCAAGCGCGATTCTCATGATTTCTAGGTGCCAACCCGTCCAGTGAGGAACAAGAAGAGGCTCTGGAGGAGGGCGCGACCCAAGTGAACAACGTCGTCTTCTCCTTCCGGCTCCAGAATACCTCTTTCGACAAAAAGTCTTTTTTGGGATACCTCAAGGTGAACATCGGCCGGGTGCGTTGCATACCGGCAACTCACACCGCTGTCTAGGGCTACATGAAGGCGGTCAAGGGACAGCTTCCGGCTGACCGGGTCGAAGCATTTGAGAAGGGCGCGGCTGCCTTTGCCAAAAAAATTGTCGCCAATTTCAAGGACTACGAATTCGTGAGTTTCTTGTTGGCAATCTGACCTCTATGCTCATATTTTGCCAGTACACTGGCGAGACCATGAACCCTGATGGCATGGTGGCTCTCCTCAACTATCGCGTACGTTGCCCCGATGTCACTATGCACCTGGCTTACCACCGACGCGCAGGAGGACGGTGTTACACGTGAGTCCCAACCCTCCGCATCTCTCAGCTCGCTGATAATTTTTTCAGCCTACTTTACGTTTTGGAAGGATGGGCTGAAGGAGGTCAAGCTGTAAATGTGTTAATTAGTGTTTATGTCTGTTGTCATTTTATCACAAACGCGTCGATGTCCCAAGCCCTGGATTCTCTTGTAGCTGCCTTAGTGCCTGCCTCAAGAGACGATGATGCCCTCAGGACCGAGCTCGTCGCCCACTGCAACGAAATCCTGAATAGGTACACATGAACACGTGCTGTGTGTCGCCTTTGAAGTTAATGAACGGCATTGAACCAGCCACATTGGACACAATCATGAACCGGACTTGGGCCACCTGTCCGACCTGGTGAAGAGGCAGCGTGCGTTAGAAAAAGCCCAATCTTGGTGATTCACCTACAGAACTGTACAGTGCTCCAGGCATCTCCAACGGGAGCAGCATCGCTCAAGTTCACAAATCTACTTTCGCGGCTGCTTGATCAGGTCCAGCATTCGATTTTTTACGCGTCCATCCGCAGCTCACACTTGGTCTAGCCGGTCTTGTCGCGGAAACACGCGTCAATTCTCTTTCTGCAATCCCTGGCATCGTCCTCCTCCCGGCATACCACCGGCTTTCTGCCGACTCTTGCCCCTCCTCCGCCCGCTCGCGTTGCCTCCAGTCCCAGCCCGGTGGACGTCCCTGTATCCCGGACTCCCAGGGGAAAGTCAAAAGCAGATATACTACGCGAATATCGTTTAAAGAATGGTAAATCACTCGGTGCTGGGTTTGGGCCCGGTTGACATATTTTCAGGACGGCCACATCTCCCTGAACATCTTCTTTTGCGCGATACCCTTTACCTTTTGCAAGGAATCTCCGGGAAGCATGTCCGATTCTCGATACAAGACGATCCAGAAGTGGAAAATAAGCTTGTATTCGTGGATGACTCGGTCTGTCCTAGTCCAGGTTTTGTTTTCAGCTGATTCTAACATGGTTTATCTATCTATCTAGAGATACGTTGTCCCCGCACCAACCAAGGCGTTAATTCACAGGTTGTCTGAAGTCGGCTACTTGTACACGCGTGTAGAGACGTTTGTACGGGAACGAGAGGGAGCCTCGGGCGTGGGCATGATTGAGCAAAGTCTGTGCCACCACCTACAAACACAACTCACGGAGTACTATCGACTCATTGCCATTCTTGAATCCCAAATGTCGGCTGCTTCCTCCCATCGACCTCCTAACGATGGCAATGCCGAAAGCCAAGCCCTCCGAGAAGAGGAGACGGGCCTGACGCTGCGGCGACTGGATGTGTGGATTAACGAGTGGAGGCTGCGAATGCGAATGATGAGCGTGTGCGTTGAAGGCGCTCGAGGTACGATCATTTACTCGTGCCGTCATATTCTTCTTCGATTCATGTTCTGCAGATGCACAGGGAGGTGCACTCGTCAACCTCATCCACGGTTACACCGATAATGGTGACCCGTTCGTTAGGAAGTTTACTGATCAACTTCTGGAAGAGGTATACATACCTATATGTGTCGTGATCTTACTCACTTGCTGTAGGTCTCCAAACCCTTTTTCGCGACTCTCCACAAGTGGCTCTTCTCAGGGGAACTCTACGATCCATTTTCAGAGTTTTTCGTCGCGATGGACCCAGCATTAGCCCATATGCAATATGTCCATCCCTCATCATTAGCAGGTGGGATCGGCCCTCTTGCGGGCGATGGGGGTTTTGGTGGTGGTGACAGCGATGATATATCTGTCGAACGCGACGGTGGTCTCAAACTCTGGGAAGCGAAATATCAATTCCAGGAAGAGATGCTGCCTATGTTTGTCGGGGAGGCATTTGGAAAGAAGGCACGGACCTGTCCAGAAGCGTCTTTGTCGCTGCTGACAAGTGACCAGATTTTTTCGACGGGCAAAAGCTTGAATTTTATTCGATACAGCTGCCATGACAGTGACTGGGTCGTCACTCGAGAAAAAATGAGCAATACCGGCGGAAGTAAGCTGCATGCGCCTCCTCAAAAGCACCCGCATTAACTTTTTTAGCCTTAAAATATAGCGACATTGCCGGCTTAGAACGATCTATCGATACAGCGTATCAAATCGCGAGCCACCGATTGTTCGAAGTGTTCATCGACAAATTCAAGTTGCTTGACCATCTTCTCGCTCTGAAGCATTATCTCATGCTGGGTCATGGCGACTTTGCAGACCAACTCATGGAGGCTCTAGGGTAAGCGCATTGGATGGGAACAAGCTTTCGTTGATACGTTGGTTTACAGACCCAGTCTGACGCGTCCAGCAAATGCGCTATTCCGCCACAACCTGACGGCCACCTTGGAGACCGCTATCCGATCCTCGAATGCCCAGAATGACCCGCCAGATGTGCTTCGTCGCCTCGATGCGCGAATGCTAGAATATTCTCATGGCGAGATCGGCTGGGACGTCTTTACTTTGGAATACAAGGTCGACGCACCGATCGACACTGTCCTCGACCCGGACTCCATGGTCAAGTACCTCAAGCTTTTCAATCATCTCTGGCAAATGAAGCGTATCGAGGGAACACTGAACCTCGGCTGGATGCGAATAACCGGAGGCGCCCGTACATTTCTACGCGTGCCAGGTAATTAGGGTCGGTTTCAGAAGTCTTCTCAAAATTGACCGAGACGTCTTAGAGCTCGAACCCCAATGGCATCAGATTCGCATCGTAATGGCCGAGATGATCCATTTCATGCGACAGATGCAGGCCTATTGTCAGCTGGAGGTGATCGAGTGTTCCTGGAAGACCCTCCTCGACTTTTTGAACAAAAAGGAGGGCGATCTGGATGCAATGATAGAGGCCCACCGCTCTTATTTAGATCGCATGGTGAAGAAAGTCCTCCTCCTCAGTCCAAAATCGGGGAAACAGGCAGGGTCTTTCTTTGACCTCGTGCATCAAGCCCTTAACAACATTTGTTTTAGGAGAACATACTTAACCAGGTGAAGGAGGTTTTCTCCACCATTCTCATGTTTCGTGAAGCGACGGTCAGCTGTCAAGTCGAGATCTTGAAATGTGGACAACGGCTCATGACGCATAGGACAATTTTTACAACTACTGCCTCTCGGAATCGGCAAGGCGGGATGCAAAACTTGACGCAGAACGAGTTGTGTATGGTCTGCGCCCATGCTCTCTGATCTTGACGTTCAGCTTGACAGGGCGTATATTCTGGGACAGAGCAAGCTCCCGACCCAGACGCGCTACCGCGTTTGGTCCAGCAAGTCAAGGAATATGGCAGCTCATTTTCTGAACGTGGGCAGACAATTGTCCATCAATTGCAAACGCACCCCGATCTGGATTGTCGATTCCTCGGTATTAGACTGTCGTTCTCCAATTTTTATGGGAGGAAGACGTGAGCCTACTTAGCTACGGGATACAAGCACAAGCGCCGGATTATACGCAGTTGGTGTACTACTACTTTACAGCTCTTCATGGTCATGTTTGTGGTCGTGAGCCTCCACGGGAGCCTGAGCTTCCTCGTGGTCGGCGACAACCTCAGGGACAACCTCAGGGACATCCGGGATATCAAGCCGGTTGACGGCGTGCTCCTCGAGGAAGGCGACCAAGCTTTCGTATGACCGGTCTCCCTCGTAGTCAATGAAGTCCCGGGTGCCGGCTTTCTTGAATTTGATGGTGGGGAAGCCAGAAATGGTGAAGGGAGCAGATGGGGGAAGGTCATTCTCCTGGGCCTCCATTTTGACACTGGAAAGAAGTTAAGTCAAGTCGTCGGCGGGAACAAAAGGCGCAATGCGCACATGGTGAGAGTCTTCTTGAGGGGTGCGTAGTGGTCGCCGAGCTGATCCCAGATGGGCTTGAGACGCTTGCAGTGTCCGCACCTGTGGGAAACATCAACAATTTGAGTATGACGTTGAGAAGCGGACATACCAGGAAGCATAGAACTCGACGAAGACGTCCTTGGAATCATCAAAGATGACAGAGTCAAACTCCTTTCCGACGAGGTTGTAGACGTTCTCGTCCTGCGTCTCGGGGATGGGCTGACTCTTGAGCTGGGGCTTGAGCGTACCATCAAGGTAGGCCTTGACCCACGCCTCGATACCCTCGGCCTCGACCGCCTTCGTTTGGTCGTAGGGGAACTTGAGCTGCTTAACCATGTCCTGGATGACGAAGCTGGGCCACTTGGGCTCGGCAAGGTTGAGGGCCTTCGCGTGGTCGCCGAATTTGATAGCGTCTATCCAGACAAAGTTCATCTTGGACTTGTATTTGGAAGCAACGCCCTTGATTGCCTCAATGTCCGCCTCCTTGGTCTCGGACGTAGGGTCGAGGAAGAGGTATGCGAGGGGCTTGGGGCTCTGCGCGTAAGTCGCGTAGTTTTCGCTGCTGACCTCGGCCATGGTCGGCACGGACAGCTCTTTGATCCAATCTTCAAGATCAGCGGTCGTAGCGTCGAGGACGGGGAAGGGGTATACGACGCGGGGCTCGTCAAACTTGCGGAAGACGACAACCGCCGGTGCCTCGACCTTGGCGGCAGTGGCGGCGGCCGTGTCGGTGGAAATACCGAAGAGGAAGTCGTCACGGTGTTTTTCTGCAGTAGCGCTGAACGCGGGGGCGGGTACATCAGTGGCAGACGCCAAAAATGCGACGACGACGAGGTTGTCGGCGTTCTGGAATTCCTCGAGCTTGGCAGCGGTAACGTCAGAGACGGCGGGCAGTGATTGCCTGAGAGAGAGATGTCAGCCATGGTGGGGAGGAAGAGGAGCAGGACAGAGGCTCACTTGACCATGTACTGGACAATGCCTTCCGCCTTACGAGGGCCAGTGTAGTCAGTAGGGGTACCGTTGCGGAAGACCTTCAGGGTGCTATGGAACGGGGCTCGTATCAAGAAAAAAACGCGCTCGGGAGCCAACACTTACGGGTAGCCCTGGATGCCCTGGGACTGGCAAAGGTCTGCCTGATCGACGCAGTCTACTTTAGCAATCTTGATGTTCTTCTCCTTGAGAGCGGTGGCAGCCTCCTCATAGTGAGGAGCCAGGGCTTTGCAGTGACCGCACCTGCATCCCTGTGAGTGTGGAAGGCCTAATGGTAGGGGTTCATGGCACATACCATGGCGCGAAGAATTCCACGAGAATAAGCGGTTCGGCCTGAACAGAAGTAAAGGTCGAGGCGGTAAGGTCAATTACGTCGGAGGTGTCGTCGGCCAAGACGAGAGAAACAAAGGCAAGGACGGACGGCGCAAGGACCGTGGATAAACGCATGGTGGTGAAGGGGGAACAACTTGTTGCTGGCAGTAGATAATTGTCACAAATTTATACTAGGCGTAATACGTGGCCAGGTCACACTGACCACGACACCCTTAACGATTTGTTCGGAGTACTAGTCTAACGGGATACTCGGGCTCATTCAGCCACATTATTTGTCAATGCAATGGTTGTTGACTGTACATGAAACTAGTCTACAGTGTTTCGAGGTCGAAATCGCTTCCCCGACTGCGGCCACTTGGGTACTGCCGCACACCTGCTTGAAATGGCCGTGGAGGGGGGAAGTCAGTGACCGGAAAAGTGTGTGGACCGGCATTGGGAGGCGGGGAAGGTACTGCGAGAATGGCATGAGCAAGCCGAGAAGAACATGGGTGAGAAACACCATACTTTTGCGACGGGGAGGTGCGGGTCTGGAATTAATTCCATTCGCGCCAGCGAAAGGCTGGCTTCCAGCCGAGATGGTTCTTTGCCGCATGGGTGGAGGCGGAGCAAGACTCGCGCGGCCAGGGGCCGGAGGAGGGCTTGGACGAGGCGCGATTGGTTCCGCTTCTGAAAGGGCACGCACGCGCGCGGGAGGCGCCGGAGCACCACCAGTAGCAAATGTAGATTTACGCGGCGGAGGCTGGGGAACAGCCCTGCTTGTGGCAATGGACGGCCCTGCACTCGATGGGCGTGCGGGAGGCGGCGGAGGGGGCGCACGGCCGGGGGTCGTCGGTGGGGGTGGAACGCTCCTATTTGGCGAGCCCGCGGGCAAGCTGCGGGTGGGGATCGCGGGCACAGCGCGGGAAACGGGCGAAGGAGACGCATTGCGGGGTGGGAGGGACGGGGATGGTCGCGCAGGCGGACTCGAGCTGCGCAGCGGGGGCGGCGCTCTTCGGGGCGGAGCAGGAGCACTGCTGGGCGGCGTCGGGACCGTCCGAGAAGGCAAACCGGGNCGAGAAGGCAAACTGGGTGCAGGACGGTTCGGAGGGGTCGGTGCAGGCGGGGGGACAGCTCTGCTGGGCGGAGGGACCGCTCTGCTTGGAGGCGGAGGCGCACCAGCAGCCGGAGCAGCACGGCTCGGTGGCGGAGGTGCAGACGGTGCGGGCACCTCGCGCTTGGGGATCGTCGGCGGCTTGCCAATCGTCGGGGGCCGGCCTAGCAGTTCAAGTAAAATAAAGAAATGGGCTACTCGGCCGTCGTACCAAGACTGTTGTGGCCAGCAGGCTTCAGCTTGGGCATGCCTCCCGCAAACAGTCCGCCTGAGTGCACTGCGTTCAGAGCATTTCTTGTTTGTGGTTCAGCAGGGGTTTACCTAGCTGCGGGGGAGCGGGGCCAGACGAGAACGAGGTCGAGGCTCCGCTGCCTCCTCCTCCGCCTCCGCCTCCTCCGCCTCCTCCTCCCTTGGGCTTGTCGATGATAGGTGTGCTGCGGTCATTGGTCTGTGCTTTCTTCAGGCGTTTCCCAGCTTGGATCTGGGCAAGCAGTTCACTCGAGGCCATTGAGTGAGATGTAAATGTCACAGGATGTCACGGCTCAGAAATGTGCATTGGGACAAACAAAAAATACCAGCGACTACGTTAAACAGGGTTCTCAAGACATGGATACGTTAAATCGGGGACTAGCAGCAGACAGTGGCGGTGGACGCGGTCCGCGGGGCGTCTGCGCCTGCCGCAGACCGGCACTGGGCAACGACGGAAGCGGCAGTGGCGGGGGTCGATGGACAGACGAACCGGACGAGGATGCGCGGCTTCTCGTAGGCGGGCCGTATCCCGCTGCGCGGAATTGATTGCCATTGAACGTCGGCCATCTGGCTGGTGTGGGAATCGAGACACTGCGTCTGTGGTCCACGCTACTCTCTGCAGTGAGGGAGAGAGAGGCGCTTCGTCTCCGTTCACTCGATGATATCGACCGTGAGTCATGCAGTGGAATCAACATGGACGCACGTTGTGCGACCGAGTCCGGGGATGCAGGGTAGGTGCTGGGGAGGAATGATATTCTATACGATGTGTGTCTCGAGGGAGCGGCTGCCGGCGGTCCGTCTCCAAGTCTTGATAGCCTAAAGTTGGAGCCTTGGAATCGGATGCGAGAAGCCGGGGAGATGAGGTCCGACACGTCGTCGTCGTGGAAGCTATTGAGCGGGAGTGTGTCGATGGTGGGACGAGGGCGGGCAGACAGCGAGTTTGCCTGCGCGTAGTCGAGATCCAACCGCTCCGCGTATGCAGCCTGGGAAGGCACGATCATGGCGGACAATTGTTTATTCCACGGAGATTGGGCCTTCCCACTCGCTGGTGCGTCCTGGCGACCAACGATATCGAACGGCGCGCCGTCACTACGAGAGGCGGCGCGAGCTCGTTGGCCAACCTGGACCACTGCGTCAGTTATGCTCTGGGCGGCTGCCGAATCGATCGTGCGAGTGCTCCGAGCAGTGAGAGGTGGATCCCAGTCGTTGGTCTGGAGAGTGGGGTCACTAAGCGCGCTAGCCGAGAAGGGATGGTGTCTCGCAGCAAGTGGCGCTGGCCGCGGCGAGGGTGGTTGGAACGACTGCGACTGGGATGGGGCCCTTGTTGAGTGCCTGACGGACCGTACCGACGGGTACGTGGCGTAAGATGTATTCGAAAGGCGCGGAGATGCATCCACAGGACGCGGAGGAGCTCTGTAACCGAAAGCCACTGTCGAAGGGGCTGTTAGTTGGATCAAGACTTGATGATGAATACGAACATAGAACTGCGACAGCACCGATGCTGAAGGGGACAAATTCCGCAACAATATTTGTGAACACTGCCGATGGCACGAGGGTCAAGAGTTCGAGCTATTTAATTCTTAAAACGACGCATGCACGCAGCTGGAAAGACGACGCACCAGTAAAAGGGCAACCGGCCGTAAAACCCGAATGTCACGGATTACTGCTCTCGTGTTGAGACTCGAGGCCAGGAGAGGCATCACTCGAGCGATAGCATAGACCTCCAGGGAGAAGTAGAGAATAGATGAAACGAGCGAAGCGGGAAGGAAACTATTTGAGGATAGAATCAGGCGGTTCCGTCCCCACATGTCTTGGATGGAAATGAAACGCACTGTTTTCTGTCGCAATATGCTACGCCAAGTGGGGTGAACGGGCTAGTAGCGGGGTCAAAAGTAGTTCATGCTGACCAACCGGCGAACGTACGTTAATACCCCGACACTGATAGCATTGTTCAAGAATATGAACCCTGAATGAGTTAATTCCAGCTGAAAAGGGATGGCAAGGGCGACTCACCAATCCCAATGACCAGCCACACGATAGCGAACCAAAACTCCCATCGGGCTGAACTCGTTTCAAACTAAAACGCCGGGGAGGGAAGATTGGTCATACCTATGCCCATTTTCCGAAGCTCGAAGATGACAATGAGCGCCCCCACAAGTCGACCAGATTGGGCAGCCATTCCGCCCCAGGCGATGACGAATGCTGAAGATATACGAGATTGAGCTACACGTTATTGATTATGTCCGATGCGTACCGCAGGTTGCATCTCCGTTCAATGGAAAAGCGAGCAAGGACGCGAACTGCGCGACGCTAGCAAACAGAAAGCACAGGGGCAGCGCGAAAAGAGCTGTGTTAGCATAACCATGGCGGAGGTCGAGACTGGGGGTTCCATCAATTCGGTATAGATGATATAGACTGCGAACGTACTGGTCTTCGACGTCCAAACTCCGGAAAGACTGTTTCTCCGACACGACAGAGCGCTCAGGATCGGATGCGGAACGACCACGAATGAAACCCAATAACCGCTGGATCAACACGGACGAGATGATGGCGCTGAGGCTGGAATAATTGGGGTAGTCGCGTGCAATTACAAGGGAGATGGCACATACCTAGTGAGAAACACCCATCCTAATGCGAAAGAGGAAACCTGACGACTGGTTCGATGCAGTTGGAGCCAGTGCGCGGAGACGAAACTGGAAAGGCTCACTAGTCGGGATGAACGGAGAAGTTTGTGGTGGTCTCGTCCAAGCCCGCGATGGCCATTTATAAAAGAAAAGAAGAGTTCCACAGGAACGAAGAAGTGGGAGGCGCCAGCTCTGAGACCGGCTCAAGAGAGAAAAAGAGGGAAACGATGGCGTAAAGAGGAGGCAAGTCTTGAAAGTGAAACTAATTTAAGACCATCAAAAAAATAGGAGGACCGGTGTTTCGGTGTTTCG
>CVRE01180743.1:721-13452 GCA_001179765.1 Crepidotus sp. BD-2015
AAAAAAAAAAAAAAAAAAAAAAAAAAAAGCGGATTAGACAGCGTCCCGGGCTTGAAAATAAGGTAAAGAAATGCTCACAGGCAAGATCGGCACGAGGAGTAACGCGTTGGTGACTCAGGCGCAGTTGTGTTCCGCTCGGGCAAGGCCCACCCTCCAGGGACCACGTCATAACTTGGTCAGACGGGTACAAACACCACCCGTTCGCTCCGTGTGGAAGACCAGGGAATAGGGCGGTGAAGCATCCATGATCCAACACGGTTCGAAGCGTGAGAGGGCAGGCCCGCGAGATAGCGCATGTGTGGTTATACGGGCTGTTAAAAACAACCTTGAACCCGTTTTGTTGGGCATCGCGAACGTGCTTGACAGCGTCATCCCTAGAATATATGGTTTCGGCGTTGAGAATAGACCGGTTGGGGATGGTGAGCGCATCGAAAGTCGTCTTCGGATAGAGATGCACAAAACCGATGTGGGTCACGGCGCACGCCATGTGGGACAGCGGCATGTATGTCAGGCAGTCCATCGCATCCTCCGTAGACGAGGATTTGACCGCAATAGTACCTCGGCGTGCGCCGGGCCTAACCATGAGTACGGAGTTCCCAATCCCCTGCTGGCGCTCGTACACGCCGACCGAAGCTTCAAAACGATAGTTGGTAGCGAGCTCAATGAACCGCAAGACCCACGGCATGAGGTCGTGGGGGGTGTAAAAGTCAATCGTCGCCTTCCGCGATGTCGCGCCGAACAAGCTCCAGATCGCAGGACCGGACATGATCGTCCGCGTTGCGTTCTGCATAAAACGTATTTCGGCGTGGCACAAGCCTTGTTCCAGCAGAATGGCTAGAACGGACGCCTGTATGTGGCGCCTGTGCAGAGCACGGAATTTCTTCGAGACACGGCCAAGACGAGATGCGTCAAGAGTGGATAGATGCGCGAAAACGTCGGCAAGGGGCTCGACCGGCACACGGGAAATGTAATCGTCGGTTCCGCCGTACAACACTGCGAATCATATTAGCAAAGGTCATCTGGGACGGGGGAGGGCGGAGGTGAATCGCACGCACGCTCATCCCCGTGACAAGAGTCGCCGTCTCGGCGGCGCAGATAGTCCATTACAATTCCGAATAAGGCTTTCGAGCGCATGGCCAATTTAAACAGAGATAAGAGGTCCAGGGAGTCGAAAAGTTCCGCCCAGCACGCCTCACTAGTGTCAGAATCCAGTTTTGCGATAGTGCCTTGCAAGTGTGCAGGCAAAGCCGCGGCCGATAAAGGCAACACTAATAATCGTTGTCGGCCGGTTATTGAGTGAGACGTAAAAAATGGAGCGGGGACGCTCACTCATGTCGGAAGGCAAAATGCTCAGAGACGGAGACCACTCAGAGATCATCGCTGGCAGCAGACAGTAAGCGTCAGGCGTGAGGAATGTAGGCGGGACAGACCGTTCATCGTATTTCAACGGGGAAAGAAAACATGGAAGAAAACTCTCGTTTTATGGGCGACGAACAGCGGAAAAAGGAGGGCGGGCCGTGTCCATACGCGTTCCGCAGGAGCCGTAAGGCGGAAAATGGAGTAGCAGGCCGGGCGGAAAATGCAAATGAAGGGAAGAGACAGGGCTAACAGATCGCTGGCAGCACAGGTTTAAATCAGTACAGCATTTGTAATTAACCATACAATAAGGTTAGGGTTTAACACACGGCCCGATGATGCGAATGTGGATGGCCACGATCAAATCTGCAGCGATGCGCGCTTCCTCTCTGGTGACCTTTTGTTCTTTAACGTCGTGCATGATCGTTTTCAGAAATTTTCAAGACGGAACATATATTCAAAGCACAGAAGATATAATACATTCAGATTGAGCCGAGAGTCATCGTATCCGTAACACTATTTACAATGGTTCAATGATTTGCGGACGGTAAAGCGACTAGCACATGTCCCGTCAGAGAGCAGCATACAGACGAGAAAAAGATTGCTAACCTAGTATGGCGGGCCCATGTTGAGGTAGGTAGCCTTCACCCACTCGCAGTTTGGGTTCGTGCACGAATCTCCGAGGCGCCATTTGATGCCTGTGTTGGTGTACGGCACACCTACAGTGGAGACTCCATCCTTGTGCTCGTTGTCGACCCCGCCCCACCGAAAACTAGTGATGCCACGCAAACCGCGGATGTGGCGAAAACGAACGGGACAGCAGATGCCGCAGTCGCCGGGCCAGCTGGCCGTCGAGAACGAGTTTCGGATGCGACGGCGACCAAGGGTAACCGCCTGCTTGACGGGCGTAGGAAACCAACCCTCGAGCGACCGCCTCTGGTGAATCAAATCGACATAGAGACAATAGATGTCGGAAATAGTCGCGAGGTTCGTACCCCATGTGTTGGTGGCTGCAGTGAGCAAAGACAGGACTGACGGGTCGAAGCTCTCCGATAGTTCGATGGTGAAGCCCTAAATAGTAGGGTGGTGGAAAGGGGAAAGAAATAGCGGTCAGATACGCAGGCATACAAGAAAGAGAGGAATGAATGCTGACCGGCATCGCAGACTCGTAGACGGTGTGGGATTTGCAAGTGCGCAAGAATCGGCGGGCAACGAAAGAGCGGGCTTTGATCTCCTTGAAGCCAATGCTTGTAAAGAAGTCGTCCCACATGAACATGTGGCCCTCGGGCACAAAGATGTTCAAATTGCGGGGGGTCCACGAGTGACGGTAGGGGAATGTGAGGACGGACGAGACCACCGATCCCGCGATGGCGCTGAGAGCCAATTCGAGAACAAGATAGAAGCGGTCGACGTTGTCGGGGCCGACGAACATCTCTACCAACAAGCGGAGGTTGCACGAGAAAAATGCTTTGACAAGGTCGCGCGCGTATTGGCAGGTGTGCGAGAGAGCGAAAATGTCGAGCAACTGCAGGCGGTGCATGACTTCCATCAATATCATTTCCTTGATGTAGAAGAATTCATGGGTCATAGCGAACTCGGGCGATGAAGAGACACGCCCCTTGAGGCGCTTCTGTTTACGCTCGTGAGCGTTCTGCTTAGCGGCTTTACGCTTCTTCTGAGCTTGTCCAACCATTCTAGTAACCGTTATCAATTGAACCAAACTTAAACACGGAGAGTACGAACGTTGGGCTTTTACTGAGCGAAGAGTGCCATAGAAAATATCGCGGCCAGACGTGCAGCGAGGTCGACAGGCGCGAATGGGAAACGCGGAAGCGAGGTGATTAGCCATCGGATCGGGGGTGCGAACAAGGTTGGCAGGCGCGAAAGCAGGAACAAGGACAGAAGGTTGAAGGGAGTGAACAATGAGCGAAGAGTGTCAGGAGGTACAGGAATGATACTGACGGTCTAGTTGGGTGAAGGAGGAGTAACCAAGAGCAGCTGCACGATAAATGTGGGGGCTAGGCGGCGTTGGAGAAAAAGCCGCGCGTCAAAATGAGTTATAAAGTTTTCGGGCGCGATGACGCAAAAACCTCGGCAGCAGAGATCGAGCGGGCCAGGAACGCAGAAATGTAGGACAAGAGGACCAGCGCGAGCGATCGAATGTAGAGGTCTTCCACAAGACAAGCGCAAGCAGGCGTCCTCTTATGCGAGCATTTTACACGGATCGTGGAGACGGCTTGCGGTACGAAGAATGGAATAGGCGGCGATCCGGATATGGAACGGAAAGCGGCTTTAGGTCTTGTCTTGGATCAGGAGGGCGAACAATGCGGATGCAAATCGAACAAATCAGCGGTCATCAACGGTAACGGCAATGATCAATACCTTATCTTATCTTTACCTATCAATTCAGATAACATCTTTCAGACGAATGCACGAACTTCATGTCGAAGTGGTCTATCGATGTGTATTCAACTGCAGGTCAGCGACCGCGAAAATGCTTTAGGCTGCAGATAAACGCAGTTGGACGGAACAACGACTTTCAAACAAGGCGCAGACCGCAGCAAATCTCATATTCTTACAGGAATCGGGAGACAAAGTGAGTAATAGATAAAACCAGGCGAGAACACGGAGCTTCATTGCAACATTTTTTTATCAATATACCTGCGGAACCGTTAGCATGCGACATCCAAGTCAAAACATCGAGTACTCACGTCTGGACAATGTTGTCCACCAACAGCGCATCCTCGCGGTCCATATTGATGACCGCTTTGCGCTTGCCGTGCTTCACGACGAGCACGTTGCCCTTCCAAGGGAACGCTGATCGCAGCGAGCCACAATGGTTTATTGGTGTCTCGCCCGAAAGATACGGCACAACGTAGAAGATCGAGTATGAAAACTCGAGTGCGGTAAGAGAATCCGGCGGGAAATGCGTGACATGGACGCGGCCTTTGTCGGTATCGACGATATTGCGCATAGGGCCGCGCGGTGGGATCCAAGCTTGAATGAACAGCTCGGATACAGACCGGATTTTCTTTACGCCGAAGTCGTATGGGATAGCTACGACACGACGCTTCTTGCTCTCGGTCGCATACAAATAGCCGTAAGCGAAACCAGGAAAGGCCTCGATGATCAACAGGATCAGCGCAACACGGTAGGGGGGAAACGACGTTTGTGACATACGGGCTTCCTGCGGCGGACAGCCATGTAAACCTTTGTCACTTCATCGTCGGTCGAAGGTATGAGCATGGGAGGCGAAAGGAGAAGAGGCTAGTGGTTCTGGAAAAAGGGGCATGCGTGACACTCAAGGTCTGTCACACATACCGCCTGTCGGGCCGGAGGAGCGGCCATCACGGTCAGCTCGTTTCATTGCTCTTTATCCTACACAATGTAGTTCCTCTGATCTGTCGCAAAGCAGTGACTAAATTCTGCGACGCAAGCTACCGGTGTTCCTTCCTATGCCTGAGGAAATCCAGTGCTAGCGGAGCTCGGTCGGCGCAAGTTTAGCAAATACGTGGGCATCAAGATTATAACGCTGCGTCGCCCGCATGGGTTGAGAAAATGGATTCGGGGGATATGATAAAGGGGTGTCGTACCATAACGAACGATCCATCCGGCAAGATCGTTTGCAGGCGCGTCATTTTTGCCACGAGGGTGACGTCGTCGCCTGGATCGATTGGGAAGACCCCGAAAGAACGGCCATGATACCCGGGACGGGTCGTCGGTGCCCACAACCTATTCAACACTCAGAACGAATAGGTACCGGGCAGCGGCCGAACACACACCGGACGCACACGGCGGGATCAAGGGACTCAAGCTTCTCGTCGCCCCATACCGCTGTGCACACTGTAGTCTGCATTGTGACCAAATTTGCGTACTAAATCAGATTCTGTAAAAGGACAAGCACCATTATGGCCGCGTACGTCAAGGTTCGACTCAGCGAGATCCACAGCGTAAATTTCACCCAGGTACTCTCTCTGGGATTTGTCCAACTTCAACGCAATAGAATTCGGTGAAGGTGGCAAGCCAAGTTCCAGAAAAGCGGACAAGGAAGGGTTTCCCGACTTCGTAGGCTATATGAGATACCAAGTTAACAGCACTCTGTCAGAGGAGAAATTAGGACCACGTTAACCTCTGATACCAAACGCGTAACACAGCCAGAAAAAACCATCCACTGAGACTGAAGGATAGGTCGGCGACCAGACATCGTCGGGGGCGAAGACGATTGTTCGCATGGACGATAAAGGTATCGCGAACCGGTCGCGCCAAAGGAGGAGAATCTGACAGCGCTGAACGTAGCAGGGTAGTCGCCTGGGGCGACCATAGGACCGAATCTTGAGAGGCTCTGATTCATAGAGAGCAATAGGAGCAAGCGAGAAAAATGACTGCCGATGCGTCTCCGATTCATGGAGGGCAATAGGAGCAATCGAGACGAGCGAATGCCGATCGATCCCTGGCTTCTCAGGAGCAGCAGAAAATGGAGATTCGGTGCATTTGAGGGGCTATTTACAAAATTCGCATGACACGTCAATTACGTCGCATTGGTACGACTCGCCCCTTGTCGGGAAATCGGACTCTGTGAGCAGTCGCACCTCTGTCGCATTCATACCATAAGTCTTGGAGCAATGAGCTCGGTACGCAGGGAGCGGAATTTCGTGCTTACCAGTTCAATATGATCATCGGGAAAACGGTGCGCAAGGCAGTGCAGACGGACAAGACCCTCGATTGCGTCGCCGGTCTCGAATAACCTTTTGAACCACGTCATGGACAATGAGGTTGAAGGCTTGAAAAACATCTGTAAAAAGGCATCACCAATGAGATCGCCAGGTTTGAAACCCTGGAATATAAACGCGCACATAGAAGGAGTCATCGATACGGGGGAAACGAATTCTGTGCATGAGCGGGTTGAACCAATCGGCATGTACAGACGCCGACTAAACATCGTGAGGCGTCGTGTTTTCAGCGAGAAAGCTGTACGCTTACCTCCGCAACGACGTCTACGCTTACGATGTTGCGCAAGACACGAAGCTGAGCGGCGAACATGCGGCGGATAGCACAAGAAGCGTCAGACGGGCACTTCAAGCGCACGATGGCTTGATTTCCACATGCCTGCACATGCCTGCCGTGAGTTGTGAACTAAAAAGATAAAAGACATACGCTGAACTCGATGAACTCAATCTCCCCGAAGACTGTGCACACATACTCCAACAAGCGACCCCGGCGTCCAGCAGTAGCCTCTCGGACCTGACCACGAGCTTTGAAAGTGTACAGAGAACCCGATTGCGTTGTTCTTTCCCTTGTTGCTGTGAAATCGTGCGGATATTGAGCGCAGGCCAACAAAGTGGCCGGATTGCGGTCAAGGAGAGAAGGAGGCATGACATCAAAAGTGCCCAGCCACACGGCAATCAGATAACTGCACTGCCATTCGGCAACCGCCGACAAGCGCCAAATTTCATTCTCTTCTGAAAGCGACTATGATCGTTCCTGCTCTCGCATCGACAGACACCGAATCGGCGCTCAACTTTGTCATTGTCAACAAGCGACTGCTAGCCGCGATCAGCACTGTCAGCGCGGAGAAACTGGTTGGGTCGTTCAGCGTGGCGCGCGACTTCCAGCTGCAGCTCGTCCCTTCCCCAGGCGTTGTCGGCAACACTTTCAGCTACAATTCGGCGGATCACAAGCCGTTAGTGGCCTGTCTGTTCGGAGAGATAGCCACCATTTGCAAAGCGAGCCATGGTCTCGTAATGCCGGTAAATTACCGCTGCTACCCGGAAGAGGAAGACGCGAGATATCGACAACTACGCAGGCAATCGAACAATATCTGGAAGCACATTGCCAAGCGACAATCAAGCTACTTAAGAACGCGTCATCCAGCTACAAACGCAAATTTTCGCGCGACATTGAAGCGCTTTCAATGGTCATAGCCAAGGAGCGTTCGGCAGTAAGTACTTGTACCATGCGACCTTCGACTCCATTAACGAGCGGAAAGACGAGCGCGGTGGCCCACTCGTGGATCAACCTGAATAAAGGTCAAGCGTTGCTGGAAGGAGGAATACTTGTTCAGTGGGGACGAGCGTCTGAGGTAACGAAACCAATCAACATCCGTCCAGCCGCAGACTGAGATGTGCGTAGGTCATAGGCGATCCGGTCCTCGGGTCACCAGTTCTGATAGAAGCTACTTTCCATCGCCGCGATAAGTACTTGAATGGCACTTTGGCTAAGGTGAGCAAAATCCACTACCGTATTGCACCAAATAAAAAACATAAATATCAGGCGTACGGTATCTACGTCCACCGCTTAGAGGTCATCAACGCGAAGTACCTTGACAGCATTGGCGTGAGCGAGCTGCCGGAGATCATGGATGCGGAGATGGAATTCTTGTCCATTCATTAAAAGAAGAACTTTCGCGGACGGAGAAGGGGACAGAGTTGCTGGACACAGTGTGCCGGCCTGAGCACCTCGGAGAAACACGTGTAAATGCATTATCAACTACCAATCACGAAAGTTGATCGACACGCAGTGGAGCGCGGAAGCAAAAGAAACTTAGGAGCGTTCCAAATGCGAACTATTTATTGTCTGGAAATGAGTAAACAGGGGCCGGTCCTCCTTAATGCAGAACCTCAGCGACATCAGGCGCGACCTGCGCCCGTTTGTGGTCTTCACCGACATTGGCAGCCACACTATGGGCTATGCACCGGAATCAGGCCAACCGGTATTCTACCTCAGCGGTAGAATCGCCAAGATCACCAACGTTGGCCAGAACGATGAGGGAACGGTACGCAGCTGAACGTGCCGGTTCGCTCTACTGATTTTTGCCTTTTTCCGAAGCCGCTGTACGCGATTTTCATAGCGACGTCAGGGAACTGCCCAATGGACGATTTGGTGCATCTCTTGCAGTGTGATGCGCTGAACAGTATCGTAGGCCGCGAAGAACGCGGATCAGGCGTAGGTGCTCTGAATTCGTTACGATAGGCACTTACGATATCCAGCAGGCACATACAGTAACCAATGTTTGGACCACCGACGGACTTCATTATCCTGCGCGGGATATTCCGTCAAGGGACTCGCAGTGCATTAGGTTCATCGTGGTTCAACACAGTCCAGCGTGCAGGGTAGGTTGAACACTATTCTTATGACACGAAATCTCACGGGCGAATAGACCCCGCGCGCAAAGCTGCGCGTCGGAGACATCGTCAACGTCGTGGCATCGCTGTACAGACTGGACGTGCACGAACTGCCGTTCACGCGGAAGACGTATGGGATATGCGCGCACGAGATTCTGGTCGCAGGGAGGGGATAGCGGTGACTCGCCTGAGATAACACACAAAAAGGGAAATGTATGTTACACAAGTCAATGGAGAGAATGAAGTTGCAGGTGGAGAGAAAATTGATTGAAAAATTTGTGTACACATCGAGGCTATAGTGACACGCAGACAGAATTCCAGCAAGCGCAAAGTTGTAATGCCTCAGCGGTTGCGACGCGCCTTGCCTTTNGCCTTGGCGCCGTCACTAGTGTTAGTAACTTCTCCATCGCCTTCGTCTTGCTCGACATCGCCGGACTGGGCAGTTTGAACGGCGAACCGGTCAAAAGGCGACGCCTTGGCAGGATCGCGTGACGGAAAAGGAACACTTGAGACGCCTACGCCGTTGGGAGGTGAAGGCCGGGTGCGTTTCTCAGTCGGTCTATAGCCTTCGTCTAGAACGCGAACACTGTGAGCATTGATTTGATAAATCTGAAAATGCGTCAGCGACGAGGAAATGAACGGAGCACAGGTTGTGATACCTTGCGTTCGCGTTTTTCTTTCGGGCCGGATTCGTCCTGCATAATAAAGCAGTGGAGCGATCCCAGAACCAAAACCAGGGCGCCGGGCTTCAAAGCGTCGTAAAATTTCCACGGTGGGATCAACTTGTTGTTCTTGTCGCGCACGTCAAGCTGGGCGAGTTTTGCCTTGACATGGTTGAAAAAAGGGCCGCCGTAGTCTTCGAGCAGGGATGGCTCGTAATGTGCGCCTAGTTTGATGTCGTCTCCTAGCGATGCCACTGGAGTTAATAAAAAATGAACAACAAAGAGTGCCAGACCTGACGGTACAGCGTCGGGATCTGACGAAGGCATGGCGACCGGAGGGGGTTCATCAACCTCGTCTAACTTGCGTTTGGCCACGCGTTTGGGTTTTGGGGCTCCTGCCGCCGAGGGAACCTGCCAACCGGGGGATCAGAAAGGGCACAGCACGGACCAGTAAAGACAGACCGCGTATTTGGGAAGCATATGCGTCACAATGACGTCGTGCACTTCACTTCCCTCCCCGCGAGTCGAACGGGTCCACGAGCGAACGAAGGGATTCTACGTGCGCGATGAGAAAAAACGACAGAGCAAAAGAAGAAATTGATCCAATGCACTCACGTTGCCTTTGCGCCTGTCCTCATCGGCGTCCGAGTCAAGGACTTGGTCGAGCGAATTAGTCTGGTTCATGAAGGTATTGAACATCTTGATAGTTGCGGACTCGGGGATTCCGAGCGCAATCGTATCCTTGACTTTGACTCGATCGTCGATAGGCGTAAACTGTGGCACAGCGAAAGAGTTAGGCGGGCTTTGGATACAACGGAAAAGGGTTGAGCGCACATCATCGCCTTGCTTGGCGTAAAAGTTACCGTGCGCACGAATCATTGTGCCCCATACGGGAGAAAGAATTTCCCCAATAATCGCGGTGCGGAGTTCGGACCCGTCCGCACCTTTGTACTTGTAGTTCTTGGACCACTCTTCAACAACGCGGCTGAACCCCTCGGGATAGTCGATGTTGGCAAGGGCGTCGTTGCCCATGTCAGCGAGCTGATGCGCGTACACATCATACGACTCAACTCGTGCGGCAAAACGGGGTGAGGTCAAGTAGTCGGATGACGTTGGAGAAGATTCGGAAGACATTTGAGGGCAATTTTTTGAGAGAAACACCGGCGAACGGGAGGCTTTTTATACCAGCGCACATGCGGTGCCGACCAAGTTACAGCGAGTCCGTGGCTGCAGCGATTCATTGTTGGGACATTGTCTCGGGAGCTAGCGCGGACCGATGGAATGCGGAGACTGAAATGCAGTGGAGCACGAGACTGGAATGCATTGAAGCAGGAACAGTTTGGAAAATGTAGTGATCGACAGCGCCAATGCACAGTGGGGGAGCACGATACCATGTCCTGAGAACAAAGACAAGGGCATGTTAGGCCCCAAACGGCCTTGATTGCTTGTGCCAGTGGAAAGGAAACAGTGTGTTGCGCTGGCCGTACGAAAATCAGACCAGAGGACCTTCAAAAATGGGCAGAATCCATTGTAAGGCACATTCCAAGACAGCGGCCCGGTAGTGATCGTATGGTATGAACAATTGACGTGCCCTGAATGTCGGTCCTTAGCCAAGAATGCAGGTTGCGGTTAAAAAAAATGCAAGGAAGAAAAAGGCAAATGGAGTGACCTCATCAGGCCCGGGCCGAGAACGGCCCGACAAAATTGAAGACGGTGCGCCCTGAAACCGAAAGAGAATATTCATTTTATTATACACTTGTGTTTACAGACAAGGAGCCTAGCGATAGGCTGCTGCGTGCATTTTTTTTTTTTTTCTCGTTTCGCCCGGTAGTGCACCACCAAATTCATTGGTGAATAGAACGGCAACTACATCAACGCTCGCTAGTGAACGTAGGTCGTTATATGAGAACAGCGCGAACATACGATGGGTACGGGGCTTTCAAGGAGCATCGGCTGAAGCGCAACGGGTCGAGCCGTTAGCACTGGAAGGTGCGTGTTGATTGCGTTGGGGAGAGTTCGATTGAACCCAAGGGCCGATCAGAAGCATCTGTTAACGCGTTCAGAGGAAGCAGACAAAACTGCAATTTGGGGAACAGAAAATTAGCCCACCTTTGATGTGCGCGTAGTTCCGCCAACTTCATCGTTAAGCAATTGGTTTAGAACGTTCACTTGGTGTTGAAAAGTGTTAGATCTTTCTGTAGCAGCGAACAGCGGAGCTGGTGTGATCATGCGGGAGGAGGAGTCAGCGCGCGGAGGCATGAGGAAAGTGATGGAAGACCCTGAAAAAGAATCTGACTGTTCAGAAATAAATACTAACCGAGGAATGCATCGTGTCGCCCCGGCGGATATTTCGGCAGCGGAGAAGTACTAAAATACGCAGTGGAGCAGGGATGTGGATGAAATAAATCGATCGGATCGGGAGAGAAATGGAACCGGGGGCAAGTTTGGCTGCAGAAGGCGCGCAGGCGTACCGGCCGAAGCCATTCAGTCGCGGAGAACGAGGCGTACGCGGTGCAACCGAGAACAACGGTCGGCCATCGGGTACGGCGGTGAAAGCTAGAATTAGACGTTTGAGCCGGTTCGAAGCGGGAAGAGAACGACAGGCTTCACATGGAGTGCATGTGCGTTGATTGCATGGTCCACAATACGATCCAGATCAAGGTCCAACGAAACCGTAGCGCGGTGGAATGCAGCGCATACAACGGCCCTTTCGGATGCAGACAATTGGTCTGGAAACGACGGGCTTCGAGCATCGCGAGTTTTGTCACGGGGGTCCATAGCGCAATGGAGGGGAACGCAGGCATGTACAACACGCTCGGACTGCTAAGATAGATCTTAAGGGCCGATCGATGACGCTGCGAGTGATGTAGTGCGGAGAGGAGGAACAATGGAGCCAAGTTGAAAGGGGACCGACACGAGACACACAAACCCCTGGGTGGGGGAATGAAAAAGAAAATGGATTTCTGGAAGGGAGTCCTGACCAAGCGAGGACGACATTGCTACACTACTATGGTGATGCGCAAGGCCCGCATTGTATACACCTAGAAACAGACAACGAGCAACGAAGATAGTCAGGGACCGAAAGAGGAAATGGGCGGACGGAGACTTACGCGCAGAGAAGTTATATGGCCGGACGGAGAGTATTTTGGGAAATCGACGCGGCCAAGACGAACTTTGACTGCTACGAGTTGGCCGACACGAAGGAGAGACTCCTCGATTTGATATTCCGAGCGCCCAGGAGTGGTCGATAGAGTGCATGTCGAAACCGACAGAGAGGGCGAGGCAGCCGCCGTCTCGTCGCCAGGTCCTTGCGAAAAAGCTCGGTCGGGTCTGGTACGCTCAACCTGGACATGCCGTTAGAGCCGGAATTATAAAGGACATGTGCGTTTGAACAATTCACTGAAGTTGTGGCTGGTACCTCTATCGTTATGGCACTGAGGTTTGACGGAACAGAGTGTGGCACAGTCCAGGGTAAAACGTCCTGAAAAGCGCGATCCTAGAAAAAAAAAGTCACCGATGTGCAGAGGGTACATGGCACGGACGTACTTGGCAGCCAGGAACGTCATCCTCCGCGGCAAGGAAATTGAGCCGG
>CVRE01180840.1:277-10820 GCA_001179765.1 Crepidotus sp. BD-2015
CCGCCGCTCGTCCGAGTCCATACGGACTACTTCCTCGAGTCTATACTCGCACCCACCCACGACATAGTAACCGATTCATAATGGGCCAGAACGTCGTAGCCGCAGGCATTGTGAGTGGGGAATGGACGCTGGAAAAAGTGGTGTATTACCGGGACGGCGAGGCGTGTGTTAGGTGGATTAGGCAACAAACCGGGGAGGCAGTGGTCGTCGAAATGCCYGATACCGACGTACGGCCGAACGCYAAGRTCGGGTTTCGAGGACGAGCCAAAAGTTCGCCCAACCTTTCCAAAGACATGAAGGTTTAGGAGGCGATTGGAGCTCGATTGCAGAAAGCGGTTCAGCTGCTAGCCACAGCGACACGTGTGTACGAAATCTTGGGAGGGTCCAGAGGGAGGATCCAGCTAGGATATAAAAGGCAAATCTCAACTGAAAAGGTTCCTCGCCGACGTAACATATGAACCAGAGTTGCCTGATGTCCGTAGTAATTCCGCAGGCAATTCTCCTCCTCCTCCTCCGTTTACCTCACTAAGCTCGCTAAGCAGTCCGAGCCCTATCGAGGTACGCAGTCACACCCCATTCAGGACCATCAGCTTAGCCCGCTCGCGCTCCCGGGCCACAGAGATGGTCGAGACATGAAACGTGTGGCCTCGTGGCAGAGTGCAGCGTAGCAAGAACCGGCAACCTAATGGCAGGGTCTCTGCGCGAAGGCTAAACGTGACGATATATAATGCCACCGTTATTGAGAGGTCAGTGCAATGAATGAGTGCCTAGGTGGCCCCATCTGGACCCCTAACGCGAAGTTGGCACACATGCTGCAGCGGTATCCTGGACTCTACGCAAGAATGTACCAGCGGGCGTGTCGGATCGGACGAAGCGGAAGACACGACACCGCGGAGCGGCACCTGGGAACAAACCAGGAAAAGAAAGAGTGGCACGGCCGTCCATAGGTTTTGTATTTTGTATTTTGTCGTAAGGAACCGGAAAGGGGACACGTCAGGGCGTGATTTGCGTCGGAAACGACCTTGCCGTGTGTGCGCATTCCTTTGTCCGCTCGCGAAGACTGACGCAAAAGAACTATGCGAGAAAACAAATTGATACTTGTACAATTTTTGGCATCTAACACTCAACCATAATGAGATACCTGGAAGAGCTTCCGACTCTTGATGTTTCCCCCTCCCCGTGTTCGTTGGCGACGAGCGCGTCCATTGATGTCGGTCGGATCCCCCATCAAGGTCAGGGTTGTTGACATCGACGGAAGCACCGTCAAAGGACCTTTGAGGATATCCTTGACTGGATTCATGCTCTTTAAACGCACGCACCTCGTCTCCTACACGAACTAGACCGACGCGACTGGAACACCAGGGACAATCGAACGATAGTCGGTTTTCAAGAGCCCGATACCCTAGCATCGTGAAAGACATATTGGTCAGCAATCGGTGCACAGAATGTAACGACTGACATGCGGGCCAAAATCAAGTCCGACTCTGTTCATATGGCCGCGTATGTGAAGAAAGATGGCGTCGTTGAGTATCTTCCTAAGGTCACTCTCCATGAGGGTTACAGACTCTCTCGGGGCGGCATTGTTCGCCAAGTGTCTGAGGTCGATGACGTGGCCGCAGACTTCAGTAACTCCTAACTGGCTGGTATCGGTACGAACGGAGCAACGCCAAGCATCAAAGGACAACCGAGGCGGACCACCGGGATAGGCAGGTTCAAATACCTCCGTGCACTCGGATCTGTATTTCTGTGAACGGTCACCTATGTATACCACAGTGGGGGGNCTCACGGATTCCACGTAGTTCGCCAAGTCTGCTCGCTCTATCTCAGCCCTTACAGCAAAAACGCGCTTCCGAATTTTTCTCGCGGCGATTTCGCTCGTCTGTCTGGCAGCAAGCGGTATCTTCAGATATTCGCAGAGTGGCAACAGTTGTAGAGGCGCTGTCGGTGGGGGAAGGGGTCCCCGATCCAAACCGCGAGCAATGCGTTTCGCCTGCGAGTTTCTTTCGCGTTCAGCGAGGGCAGAGGTTCCAGAATGATGGGAGCACGGCCGTTCTTCGCAATCGCATACCTGCAAGCGAGGCCGATGACCTGAAGCGATGTGAAAAGGTGTGCGTTCCTTAACCGCAAAGGTACGAGCCTAGAAACTTGCGAGGGTCAACACACCAGCAGTGTTCGCCATACTTGAAGGGCCGTTGTCCAGTAGGATCTACACATCCAACAGCACATCGCCTTCGTCTGGTTGTGCCTATATATCCTAGCGTCAACAGCTACCCACCGAATCCGAGCCATGACGACACACAATGGCAGGTAGAGCTGAATTTTTTCGATGGCGATCCGTTCGAGTCAGTGCAACCTTGACGACAAGTATCGCCAGAGCCGTCTAGGGCACGTTTACGGTGGGTTGGGATGGACATGGCACAGCGCACCTCTGATGTACACATCATTGCACCCGCAAGTGCTACTGCTAAGCAGTCTACCGTGAGACACACATCGTTTCGGTTGCCGGGCCTGATATGCTAAACCTAAAAGCTATGGAAGGTGCAGGACAGCGTAGGTCCAAGCCGCACCACGCGTCCGGGGGCATTGGCAATGAGGCCCGTATTTCACGGCCCTGTCCCGTGGTCGGAAAGGCCGGCCAGGTTCTTGCCCTTTACCAGGTTCCAAACATCCTTTGCGGCATTTGGAGATTAACGTCGGGTACAAGTCTGACATGTACCGGCTGAGAGCAAGCTGAGAGAGTCGAAAGGGATGCAATGACATCACCTGTAGATATCTTACTAATACTAGTAGTATACTANNNTACTAAGTAGTAATACCGACAAAATACAAGGGTCACGTGAAAGCTGTACTGGCCAATCAGAATGTCCCCGCGGGCCAGCCCAACGTCCCAAATTGGACTGCCACTGATTTCGATCGCTGCCTCGCCCAACTGATAATACCAGTCTGCCCCAATACCTCCCGTATGAACCTCCAAAGACTGATTAATGGTGCATAGAGAGCACATGTCCCAGTCCCAGTCGCTGTCTCATTCCCGGGTAAAGATCCCAGAAGCATTATTTCCAGTAGAGGTGAGTCCACCGGGCACCTTCCTTATTTTGTGTCTGACGCTGGTCGGGATACAGGATAAGGCTCTCCCGAAGGCAAGTGGCGCGAAGCTACATCCAGAACAACCTATCCCACGGCAGCCAAACAAGCGGAACGCCAGTACCGACGATGGGGATGATAGGACCGCGAAAAAAACACGGGCCGTGCTTGTACTCCGACCAGTGAACTTACGCATCTATACGTAGTCCAAAATTTCTACCAACATGAGCCGTGAGTGCGTATTCCGACCATCCGTTGTATGAATGCTCTGGATAACTTTCAGGCTCTTCGAACGCCCCAAGTCATGCAACGCGCTCGAAAACGGGACGGCGTTCGAAGTCGAAAAATCCTGGATTGAAGCGGACTAGGGACAAGTTACTGTCCAGAAGAGCTGTAGAGAGTCGAGTAAGCAAACTGAGACCGCACGGACCGGTACTGTACTTCCTATTCTGTAGCAGCGAAGCTACACCCACTGTCCTAACTCACTGGCTGGACGGAGTTTATCGCTGCATAACATCTAACCTGGGTTATATCAGACCCCCCCAGATCGATTAACCCCCCTGAAGTCAGTCTCGGCGCGGCGCTTCAATGCACCCAGATCAACCTCAGTATCCGGAAAGGTCTTTCCCGTCTGTTTTGCCGCGCTGCGCGTGTTACAATCGCGTCACACTACGCGTCGCGTGCAAACACGCTGCTGGCTCTCTACCACGTTCGTGTCGTCTCCTCCCCCATTCGTTGCATCCTAACGCTGTTCTACGCCACAGCTGAATCTTTCCGTAGCAATATACCGATCAGCACCATGATGGCTGCGAGCCTGGTAACGAACGCCATCACTTAGTCCCCGTTCTTGTCCTCAGGGACAAACACGCCGAGCCGTCGAACACCCACGCTGTCCGGCGCCGCTCCGAGAAGAAACACGCCGACTAGAAGAAGCGACAGCAGACGCTCGTCGCCAAGGTAGAACGGAGATCGAGGGCGTCGTGCAGGATATCCAGGCTGTTGTTGATCTCTTGGATGTAACGGCGTTTTGTTTTTTGCTCGGTTGTCCCTGATCCTGATCCGCTCCTTTTAGGAGGAGTTGAAGACGTCCAGGAGCTGGTTACACGCTACTTAGACACTTGCTGGCTTGCACTGTTCTCTTATCGAATGCGGAGCCAAATTCCAAACGGAACGCTGCCGTGTACATGCGACATTGCGAGGCTGCCTTTAAATCGCCTCGAGCCTCAGAAGTAAGCCCGGCAGGCACTCCTTCCAGCGATCCTCCTCTCTCGCGCACAGTTTGCCGCACGTAAGTGGCCTGGTCACCCTCATTTACCTTGATTCCCCAAGTGTGAGAATTCCACGTGACCGCGTCTGATGATGCTCGCTGTGGTCATGAAGTCATCGCTTTCACTTGCGTCCTACCACCACCATACCACGCACCATGGATAAAGGCCCGTTCCACATGCCGGACCTGGCCAACAACGTCGCAGTTCTCGCCAAGGACGCTGATATCCTGCCCGAGCACGAATCTGAGCAGTGTACCATCATGGACGTATACCTAAACCGCGCCAGCGACAGGTATTTCATTCTCAAGCTCTTCCGCAGAGCTATATCTACTTCAGATCACAGATAAGGTAGACCACGCTTTCAGAAAGGGTCTTGCTTCGACTGCGCGCGTCTTGCCTGATGGAACAATCATCAGCTCCCTCGAGCTCAATAAACACCGCCGGATCTCCCGGAGGACCATGCACATGACATACAGGAATTCGCCGTGGAATAACGCAGAGGAAGAACTATCTGAGCATGAACATCGTCACTATGGCCGGCAGAAGCCGCGGTTTGGTTCCCACAGAAGATAAACGGAGGTTGCTAACGGATATCAGGCAATGTCCCGCCTTATCCTGCCCTTGGGAAACTGCTCCTGGCAGACGGCCATCGCGTACGGAGCACATTGCATGAAACGTCGCGTGTTCTCGTCAACGAAGCAGGTCCGGAGTTTTTTCACATCGGGGGCAACCAGCAGGAACTGACGAGTTATATGGTTCATAATTGCTGGTTTCAGACTTCTATACACAGCGCGCGATATTCGCCGACCCCGGATTAACGCCAGGCGCGCCTTCCCTCACCAACGGAGATATCGGACTAAAGTGTCAGACGTTGACCGGATATGTGCGGTCTCTGCGACGTTGTGAAGCGAGCTAATCGTCATGTCAAGATGATAAATGGATGGTGCCTTTATTGTCATTCCCCATGCCAGGAAACCGGCCGCATCTTCGCAACGGACCCAGTCATTTCCGACCCACCGGCTTTCGCGCACGTCCATTGTGCAGAGGCATTGCGTATTCCGCATCTATCAAGCCTCAGGATGTTTCCACATCTGTTGGTCTATCCGCCCTGTTTGGACTCATAGTCGTCTAGCTATGCCTTGCAATAAACTTATCGATTCCCACATGAACCACGTCTTACAGCCTTTGACAGGAGTCCTACCGCTGCATTTCCGCATCCCTTCGTCACTATTAAATCCTCGAATGCTGAGAACTGGCAGCCTCAGCAACTATCTCAGCTACGCCCTCGCGGAGATCAGGACTTGGCAAGGGTTGGATAATTTAGGTTTCACCGTGCATGTCAACTAAGCAGTGTACAGACTCGATGACCTTGTAAAGAATGGGCGCACACGCACACTTGGATCCGAGCCAATATCTGTGCGCTCCGGTCCGAGGCTTGTCGATCGCATGAACAATCCCTGGACGTATTGTATGGGCCCGGCACTGGGCCCCAAGCCCAAATGACTGCAAAAATTACACCGGTACGTGATTAATCAAACAGCCGGGCAGCATTTGAACGTGCGTAGATGTTGTTGGGTTTTACCTTCTCGAGTTGGCGACAGCTACACGCCTCCAGACTAGTCAGCCGCCGTTTTAGCCACCGGAGAGCCACCTGTGTATCTCGGGCTGGTCAACCGTCTTGTCGATGTGAATTAACTGACTGTGAGTGTCGTAGTGTTGGATCCGTCGTTGTAGCCGACGCTGAGGCCATGAGTAAATGCATCCAACTGAGAATCCCAACTGCTGATCAGATGATGCTTACAGCCATCTTCGAGGTCACGGAGTAGGCGGGAGTGCGTGCGTTGGTCTCTGCCGGCTGGGTCGGTCTGCCGTTCCAGATTGCACCGACTGTCCACGTTCAGACCTCAGATCAGGGAGGGCTCGGCTGCACAACAATCCTCGAGCATATCTTCATTCTTGGAAACATGCCCCACGATTGGCTCTGTGTCAAGGAGAAGGAGTCCGCAGTGGTGCATCACGGAGCTGGCACTACCACCGCGGGTTGGCGAGCAGCTACCCGACCGTGGTAGTCCCCTCTTTGGGGACCAAGGGGCCTGCGGTCCGTATCCAATCGCGCTCGCGGTCGTGCCGTGATGTCCGATGAAGTCGTCGCTACATTGGCTGCACGCGCCCGCGATATCACCACCGTAGCAGCCCTCCAGCAAACAGTTCGCTGGAATTGGACACCCCGCTTCGGAGCTGAAGTTGTTGCGGCGATCCAAGCCTGTCTTCTTGATCACCCCGACCTAGAGCAGCAAGAGCGGGAGGAACTCGAGCAGGAGCGAAAGTTCGCTGCGTTGCAGGCGATGGCTCAAAAGGACCTCCGAAGCAAGCTGACCTTGGTCTTCGATGGCTGTCACGAAGAGATTCTGAGCCACATCCGTCCCGGTCCGCGTCCGGGAACAACGGTCAAGACCTGTCAGATATTCCTTGCCCTGCCACGGAAGACGGTCAGTGTGAACCTTCTGTCGAGGCTTTGACACTGAATCATTCGTAACAGACTTGGCCTGACTATTACGAGCTAATCAAGGAACCCATCTCGATTGCACATATCAAAAAATACTCGACACAGCCAAAGCTGATCAACTCTACTACCACATATGCTGCACTTTGGCGCCGCCTGTTCGATAATGCCCGTCAATATAATCAGCCAGGTTCTCAAGTGTACGTAGATGCAGATTTTTTGCAAGATGTACTGGAGCGGACCTTGGTGGAATTGAGCCGTGTACACCATGTCGCCGGTCCCGGTCCGACCCTGCTACCGACTGCATCCATCCCAATAGAACAGTTAATGAATCTAGATATTTTATTATTCGGTTCCAATTAGGTCCTCAGCTGTGGCGAGAAGTGAATCCTGGTCTGCATAGGGCTCCTCGGCATCCATCCCCAAATCCTCCGGCGTGATCTCATATGCTTCATCCTGCCCTGACGCCTCGTCCTCTGGTTCAGCGTCGTCCACGCTGTCCTGAATAACATCCTCGACGTCAACAAAGCCCAGGTTTTGAGCTCTCCTCTCTTCCTTCGTAAACTTTCCAAATGCACTCCGGGTATCGGCATATTTGGCTCCCTCCTCCAAAAGATCACGAACAGGAGTCACGGCGGTGTCATCGTCCGGGTCGTTGGCAGGACGATCGGGGATATACTCCTGGAGCTGTTCATCACGGAGAGCATCGGCGAGCTGCTGGATCTCGGCTGACATATCGGGCACTTTATCCGATGCTCCTGCATTAGATCTACCTCTTTAAAGCCATATGGACGGCCCGTCAGGTTCACAAGCCAGTTGTGGAGAAAGAAGCGCCTGCAAAGCATTTAATTCGGACCAGAGATTGGTGCAAAATCAACGTACTTCAGGACAGGATCGCATCGGTCGATCCGGCGCAAGGTCTCGAAAATCGCGTCCGCATATTTGGGCATGGTCTTGGGCGAGCGCATCATCACCATCCAGACTGAAAGAACATTGACGACGCGCGCGATGTCCCCTTTCTTGATTGCCGATACAAACTCGATGTAGATTAAGGTGTCGCGATTGAGAAGGATTACATTTTCATGTGTTATGTCACGTAGGACCCGGGGCTTCGAAGGAAGACGGCCCAGATCTTCAGTGGTGTACAGCTTGCGGTAAACACGCTCTGCGACAGCGTCAAAATCAGCTTGAGTAGCAGAAGAAGCCCAAGCGTCGAGATCCTCCTGTCCGCAATGGATTCGGAAACCATCCTTGACGTGAGCGGCAACAGATATCTGGAGCAATTCATGTGAAGGCTTCCATGGTGTCGCCGTCTTGACCTTCCAGCCGGCTGATAGGAACTTTCGCTTGAGCATGGTGGTATGCTCCCACCACAGGCTACCGGGCCAAAGTGAATTGGGCTTTCCCCAATGCTCGTTCACCACCAACCGGCACCCGGCCATCTTGGCGTGGAACAGCCCAAAGCGCCGAATGGAGGGCTTCATGCCTTCAATCGGCTCGTCACGGTTACGGCGCGCGGCTTCGATCTAGAAGATTGATCAGTTGTGAATTCAGCACACGAATATACCCATAAAGGTGCACCTTATCGACCAGCGAGTCCGTCAAGAGATCTCCGTCGTTGAAGAGCAGCCCATGTACACGCAGATCGTCGTTCGTAACCCCTAGATTGCGGAGGATTTGGACATAGACACGGATTGTTCCTTCGATGCTGGACTCGTCCTCGTGCATTGCTGGCAACGGGTACTGGTCAGTTTTGTGGACGGTAATGGGGTCGACCTCGGGGCACTCCTTGAAGGCAGTTTTCAGATGGCCTAAGTTCGCAATGTTCTCAAGCGCGAGGCGCTTGAGCTGCCATATACAGCACTGTGTAAGCTGCTCCGCACTTTCCGGCGTGGGCAAGACATCGTCGCACTTCCAATCGACGACAGGGAATGTACTGGTGCGTGGGGGCTTCATGCGCAAGGGAAGAGTCCCATGGTCGGTTGGTCCATTTGTATATGGATTCCAGACAGGAACGGCCGTGGCGGTTGTGCCGTTGTCAAAGCGATTGGCAGAATTGAGGCGCTGGGACTCGATGCGAAAAGCGATATTGAGATTGTCCCACACGATGAAGCACATCGTTGTCTTGATTAGATCACGGAATCGTTGAGTTGCCTCGGCGGAAAGCTTGTGGATGTGGTCTTTAATGGTGTTGTACGAAGTGGAAAGACCGGCATGTGCGAGCACTTCCATCTCGCGCTGAGAAGACCCGGACGCCAGAAGAAAGAGGCCGATGACGACCTGGTAATTATTGGCTTTCTGGGAACGGGATACACTGAGCATCGCGCAGATGGACGTGAAGACCTGAGGACAAGCGCGTCGCGCAAGCGTCGCGTCAATTATGGTATTTCCGAAAAGGGAAGGCTGGACCCACAAGATCTTTCTCTCGCCTCGCTTCCACCTGGCGCTTCCGATGTGTCGATGCGCTAGCGGACGACACCCTCTCGAGTATCCTCCAAAGTGTTGGCGCGACCTCCATGACTGTTTCGCAAGCTCCTCCATCGAAAACTCTTTCAGCAGAGTCATCACATCCACAGTCCAGTCACGGCTGAGCAGCTTCTGAATGGCTGCTCCCTCTGCTTGCAGCACCTTTTCCAGCCTCCCGTCGAACTCCTGGTCAATGAAGTCTTCACCAACCGCTGGGGCTCGGTCGACGATGGCCTGCAGGACGTGCTTGCCGTGGCTCTTTAAGAAGCGCGTCAAATTTGCCGCTGCCTGTGCGTCGCCCACGGGCCCCTCGAGGAGCATGTCAAAGAACTCGGTGAAGTCTGTGAAGCCCGCTCCACCCTCTTCAACCGGTGTGCTCATATTGGTGAAGATCTCATGGGCTTTGGCGCGTTTTCGGGCTATTTCTTCCTCGGCCTGTGCCTCTGCCTCGATACAATTATGACGTATCTCCGCCACGATGCGTGCCTTCTCCTGTTTGCGCTCCAGATCCCGCAGACGTGTCTGTTCTCTGGCAAGCGTGCGCAGATGGTCTCGGTCCGCATCCGAGATATTTTGCGACTTCCGTGGGTTTCTCCTCGGTTTGACTGTACGGGGTCGGCCTCCATGTGGCTTTATGGGACTGGGGTCAAAGATAGTCGATGTGGCTGGCGAGAGAATCTGCGCAGGGCTTTCGGATGTCGCCCGGCGCATTTGTTTCTGTGGCGTCCGTGGCTGGTTAGACGGACCCGGCTTTGGATCCCCAGCCAGAATCTGCGAGACCAGAGTGGGGAGAGGGGGTATTTCGCTCTCTTCGTGAGGCGATGTCGACTGCGCGTCGATGCGCGGGGAGGCGGGTGCGCTGCTCGTCTGGAAGAAGGTCTCTTCCCGGGCCTCCTGCTCCTGGCGTGCACGCTTGATTTTGGACCCCGAGGGAGCGCGGTAGTCCGTGTCGGAGTCCCGACGTCTTTTACTCTTGGGAGGCATAGCAGGCAGCAGTGTGGACAACCGCAAAGGAGAGGGGTACGGAGACGTCCAAAAATGGACAGTGCAACTCATTAACCCTCTAGCATTCTCAATTTTGGATATTTCGCTCTGAAAACCAATAGATAATGCTCGTGTATTGATGCTTAAGAGAACTGTCTCTTCCGATTTTTTCCTGGACCGGTTTGAATTTTCGATGAACGGAAATTGCTCTAAGTCAAAACAACCGAGGCCGGTAACT
>CVRE01180858.1:1626-15528 GCA_001179765.1 Crepidotus sp. BD-2015
TCATTGCTACAACCAAATTGACTACAAGTTGTTCTTGAATATCCCCGATCTTTGCGCGGCCCAGAGCTTCCATTGACAGGCTGGAATCTTCACGACTCGACCGCTCCAAAAGGCGAATCTCGCCGAATCTGGTGCGATCCCTTGTGGGCATGATTTGAACACTTGCGATTGTGCTTTCAGGACGTCCCGGGCCTGGCCGTGCCACTTCTCAGATCAACCAGAACCTTTTGATTCTCACCAACTAGACTCGTGGCCTTAGGCAGGGTAGAAACGAGTCTTCCTCTAAGTACTCACCATGGTGTGTAGCATATCCATCTCCTCGGGCGTCGTTCAATTCTGGCTGGCACGCATAGCGTTAACCCCGCAATTGTCTCCTACCCGCAGCCTTTCTCGTGCTGTCCTTACATACATGGTGCAAAACAAATCAGTGGATCTGGGTCCCCACCATAAAAATGTCCCCGGGCTCTAAAATCTTTTGCAAAATCAACCCTCAAACCAATTATGTGTGTCTGCACCTCCTGCTTCATTCGACACTAACCACCCCTCTTACAGCCGCTGTATGATCGAGGCAAATCTCATACGACAGTTACACCGGCTCAAATCGGACCTGACTGCTCGGGTTTCAGTGACCGTCTGGCGCATGTACAAGGTGTCTGGAGAGGCTACCACCACACCCAGTAAGGCCCGCGAATCTGGGCGTCAACCAACCCGTTGCAGATCCATGCTCTAGCCTGTTGGCATCTCGCAGGGCACCTCCAATAATAACCGGAAGAGAATGGAGCCGAACTAGACCCGACACCTCCAGAACCGACGCTGAAACTTGAATACAGATGGGGCAACATCCAGGTTGATGTGCAGAAGGCCTGGAACGACCAGTCTCCGGATCTTCAGATGTCACTCTTGCTGTGCACACGAAGCGCTTTGATCATCCCTTTTCAGCTTCGTCGTTAGTTGCAGTTTTTGGTAGCTTTCGCACGGTTCAAATAATATTGCCGACCGCCACCGCCACCTGATTGACATTCAGGGGTCCCATGCGAGTCCCACGTATGATGTCACTGCTGGCATGGCAACAATCAAAAAAATGCTACTCTCAACCGCCGATTTCGATTTATTCTCTTGTGGTGGCCAGCAAACTGCGATGGCTACGGAAGTCCGCCGCCGGGAAGACTGCGTCCTGCCGACAGGGTAAAGCAGGTCTTGAGCAATATGCCAGGTGACGATCGATGTCAACGACTGAGCGGCCACCAGTGGCCACAGCTGACCGTGTCGTGATCGCCGGAGGTGCATCACCAGCAAGGGTGCAGAAGGGTAGAACGGCGAGGGCAATGCAGATTATCTCGTTGATATTATTTGCCGACAGGACGTGGCGAGACTGGGGAAGGAGAAGGTATTCTATAGAGAGCTGGATGAGTAAGTCGAAGTGGGGCGCGATAGATGACGAAGTCCTGAGGAGCAGAATGGCCGCGAGTGCCCGATGCCCTCCAACTGGGTGTGAGGGACCCAAAGATCAATTGTCAAGCTGAACGAGTGCACACTCGAACGCTCGAAGGAATAGACCGGAAATCCCCGTAAACCGCGGACAGATCGCAGCGCATCCAAGTGATCGTCATCCGAGTATAGCAATAGCAAGAGTGCACACCGCTGGTGGAATGCAAGTATATGGGTTTCGGCGTCAAGCTGTCTGCGACGCATCTGGAGATGAATAGTAGAATTGGTCACGATTTCTTTTTCTCAATTCTCAGCAGCAAGCATCTCTTTGCAAACAACCAGCTGAAAGTCTAAGTGAAGCAGTTAGTCCTGAATTCAGCCTGCGAGAGCGAAGGATACCGACCTAGGCCTCGACAAAGAGACTTGTACAATTCTTGCTCCGGGTAAACCCGCAACCATCGCGCCAATGGTAGGCGCAGTNNGGCGCAGTTAGGAGGTGGCACACGACACTCAGGGCGAGGACCAACAACCTGAGAGAGCCCTCAGGTACTCCCCCTGTAGCCAGTTCGGAGGTCGTCCTCTGGATAGTTCAGACACTTTGAATGCTTGAATCAAGGATTGCCTCCAGCTCAGAAAATAATCCAGTGAATTTTGCTTGAATTTTGTAGTAATCTAGACACGAGTATTCAGGAACGCGGCTGGAGCATGTGAAGTCAATCCGGGAGGTATGCCAGTGGTCGACGAGGGACTGCTGGATGCAGACATGAACTGACATGAAGGTCGGGAAAGACAGCCGATATGTGGAGCTTGGCTGCATCAACGGTGATGTGACCGGCGTAAGTGGCCGCCGTGTGGAGGGACCCGGTTCCTTTTCACGCCCATGGCGCTCTACGCCCTCCTCGCTCTCTCCTCTCCCCTCCTGTCCTCCGCGTACACCTGGAAGTTCAATTCCCAGCCTGTACAATGCGGCAACGTCTCCATATCTGTCTCTGGGGGGTCCCCACCTTATCAAGTCCTCATAATTCCCTACGGAAGCTCTCCCCTTCCAAACAACATTGAGGCCCGCAAGATACAGGACGAGGCATTCCCAGGAACCTCGGCGGACATCAGCTTCAAACTCAATTTCCCCGCGAACTCGCAGTTTGTAGCAGTGGTACGCGGCACATTCATCTAATCGCCTTCAAAAAATCTTCAATTTAGTCTGATATAGGTCAGTGATAGCACCGCCTTTGGCTCGGGTGGGACGAGCACCGGGGTCCTAGTCGGCACGTCGAGCGACGCTAGCTGCTTTGACGCGACGCAAAACGTTGCGCCTGTCTTTGCTTACTCCATCTTTCCCGACGGTCTCCTCACTCAGTGTGTGTCGACCCGATTATCATGGGACAAAACCAAGATACAAGGGTATGTCTTCCTCCAAGTGTTTTTGTTTTGTTTCTGGCCTCATAATTTCTACAGCGATCCCAAATTCCAAGGCGTCATCCCCGGTGGCCAGTCTTTCGAAATTCCCATAGGTTCCATAACGGATGTTCAGTCAGAAGGCACCGGTTTCTCCTGGACTCCCCCACTCCGCGGGATGACGACCGTTCTGCTCGTAGGCGGCGACAATCGTGGGAATGGCTCCGCCGGGAGCACCCTCTACATAGTCGGCGCCGGCATTGCCAACGACGTATCATGCCTGAACAGCACCAGTCCCACTTCGACAGCTGGCGACCCTGCCGGCGGTTCCTACCCGACCGGCTCAAGCACCTCCAGCAGCGGGAGCTCCAGCAGCGGTAGTAGCAGTGGCGCGGCTACCAGCAAGAGCAGTTCCAACGTCGGTGCTATCGCTGGCGGGACTGTCGGTGGCATCGCATTCCTCATCGCCCTCCTTCTCGTTGCCCTCTTTTTCCTGCGCCGCCGCCGCCTGCACAAGACAGAAAAGGAGCGCCCGGATCTGCTGACGACCGACGAGGGCGACGACGGCCGGGAGACGCGCAACGAGCTGCCGCAGTACTACCAGCCTGAGCCCTTCATGGTCGCCGACCCGACCGCGGACGACCGCCGCACGAGCGGCGTCACCGACCCCGACGGGCGCCCGATCAGTGGTGTCATGAGCGAGAGCCGAAGCGGGACGCCCGACCCGTCAACGAGCATGTCGACCAGCACGCGCAAGACTGGGCCGATGCGCCAAATGCGCCCCGTCAACATCATTCAGCACGCCGACGCGGGGCCTAGCACCGCCAACTTACCCGGCGAGGAGGAGCCAGAGACGGTCGAGCTCCCGCCCGCGTACACGAATATCCGCAAGTAAAAAGTGCGCGGTATGTGTATCGGATACTCGCTCTTGACGCCTCGTTCACGGTATTTATTCTTGCACCCGACGTGCGCTGTGTACATATAATCCACGTACGTGTGCACGGACCTCTCCTTTCAACCATGCACTCCTTTCTTTCGCATCCCAATTCATTCATCTAGGCTACCGCGCTGTATAACATACACCTCGTTCTTCCCGCTATCGACTACATACACACGGCTCCGCGCTGTTACTACATGCATACACACACCCGTCCGTCCCTCTGTCGCCTATCGAGTACGGGCTCGTCTCGACCCATGCACGTTTTCTGCGGAGCCCATCTATGTATCATTCTGCTCGAATTGCTACTCTACATATGATCGCACGTCCGCCATGTTTCCGAGATGGACGCGGCCGGTTGGCCGCCGTGGTGCATTTGTCCTTGTGGAAGAGGATCATGTTCTTGAGCACATGTATCTGGGGAGCCCGGTGCAAACACTGTCTTTCTGCACAATCTGCATACACGGCGGAATGCACCCCCTCCTTCGAACACTGGCATCGTAGCCGTAACACGGCGGCCACGCCTCAAAGAGGCCTAAGGGAAGACACTCGGCGCGACGCGCATCGGCAACGAACTCTCTCGTCGGCTTGGCCCGAAGGCTTGCACAGGCAGGCTGTTACCTGGATCGACGAGCGTTTCGGCCCTCCGCCGGAGGCGGAACGTGACAGAACCTGTGTTTCGCTCGGCAAATGCGTGCCAGTTGTGCACAATCTAAGCACCGGGGCTTGCTGACGCACCGCGCAAGTTGTCGACGGGCCCGATGGGCAAGTGGAAGACACCATCCTGCGAGGTTGTGGTCAGCGCAAGAGCGGAGAAGGAAGCGAGGAGTATGTGTACTTTTTCGAGCTTTGCTTTGTAGGCCGCGGTGTCCGCTACGGAAACGAAAGGCTAGAAAAGAGCATTGGGTCACCAAGGAATGGAAGGACTCGAAGAGGAGGACGAACCATGCGGGGATGTATTATTCCACCCCTTTCGGCAGTCTCCAGGTCAGCGTACAGCTCATCCAGACGCGGGTCTTGGCCTGGCGTGTATCCGTAGCGCGCGAACATCCGGCGCTCAACAGATCGTGCGGCAGCAATATTTATGGTGAGGAATCCACGGATAACGGCCCTGTAGAACACGGGGTCCGCCCGTGGCACATCGTTGCTCCGTCCCAATTCTGTAGCGCTGACCGCTTTCCAGCGGTCCAGCGCAGCCTCCACGCGGTCCAGCACGGCAAAGGTCTTCTTGACGTCGCCCGCGCGCGAAAACGCCATGGCAAGCTCCGTGAGATGGTGAATTCCCGGCGTGATCCCAAGTTTGAGCATGTCGTGCAACATGAGCGCACCACGCTCAGGCCCGTACTCCTGAGACATACGCCGTATGAAGGGGGTGAAAGAGGATGGGGAGACACTCGCTCCCCACGAAGGCGGTGGGTCAAGGAGGGGAACGCCCGGGTGAAGTTCAGAAACCTCCGTCGAACCGGCGCCGAATTTGAGAAGCTTGGCGTACAGTTCGGCCAGCGTACGCTCCTCTCTGGTAACCGCGAGCAGCGCACGCCACACTACTGCTGCATGTTCTAAATCAGGGAATTGCTTGATCCAGGGTCTGGTCGCCCATATAGCTTGCGCGTCTGGGTCGAGCTCCATTTTTTCCAGTCGTAGGAGGAGCTCGTCGCGGGGGAGACCAACAATAAAGAAGTGGGTGATGAAGGTCTGGATGACGAGATCGGGGTCCCCATTGCGGGAATGGAAAAGCATCTCGGCGAAAAGATATGGACGGACACCTTTTTGGCCCCGGAGCACAAAATTCCTAAGCAGTGGGATCGCACGTGTGCGTCCGGAGCTTAGGTAAAGCTCAATAAAACGGACGACGGTCAGGGGGCTGGGTCTGAGGGATGGAGATTCGGCTCGAAATCCTTTCTTCAGGGCACGCAAAGCTGTTGCGAGCGATGGGATGGGTTGCGGAGCTTGTGACAAGAAGGCGGACGCCAGATCGATATCCTCCGCATCGAATTCCAACTCCCAGGGTTTCAGAGCTCTATGCGCCTTTTTTCGGGCTGTTGTCTTCGCCCCAATCATCATTTGGGTGATGCGGTCCATACGAGAGGAATATTTCGGGTTGTTGGCGGCCTTGAGTCTCCGCCGGAAGAGGTCGTAAACCCGCTGTAAACGTTCAGTGTTGTCCCGGTGGTAATGGGGCAGCAAGGCCCAAGCCTCGTCCAAGCACCAGGCCCTTGAAAGAGCTTCAAGGGCAAGTCCGAATGAATCGCCTTCTACATCGATGGAAGGCTCCATGTCCTGGCGCTCTGATGTCTCCGAAGGGGGTGAGGACGTTGCGTGCCGTAATTGCGAGACACGCTCAATGTATTCAACATTTACATCTTGTCTCCGATCAAGGGCGGCGAAGAGGACGTCAAGAGTCGGGGAGAGAAGCAAAGCTTCTGCTTCCGACAAATGTGGAAGAAGGTCCATAGCAAGATCGAATTCCCCCACATTCGCAAGGCATCGAATGGCCATGGCCAGGTGAGCCTTGTTCATGCACATCAAGCCATTCAACTTGAGTCGCCCTTCCGATTTATGGTTCTCCACAAATTGGAGATGCGGAAGATAATGAGGATCTCGGGCATTCTTGAGCTTGCGGATGAGGCAGGTGTAGGTGTAGGGTGAGAGGTGCAAATCGTCGTCCATGGGGATAAGCTGTATAGCATGGTCGAACCGTTCGGCGTTAGCGAGGGTTCTGACAGCGGCGCCCACCAAGCTAACGCGCAATCTACGATCTCTGGTATTTATCATGTCCTTGGCGCTGCAAGTCCGCTCCAGGAAAATGTTGTTACGACGGCGGAGTTCGTTGATGTACCGAAGAGTGGTATCGGGTTCGCCATAGGTCGCAACGACACGGATAACGCGCGTGTGGGTAGTATAAGCAAATCCCTTTTCGGCCGCGATCAAGCCGAATTCCATGATGAGTTGAAGAGAGGTGAGCGGGTACATAACGATACGGTCGACGAGCTCGTCGAATTTGAGGAGAGGCGACTGGTCTGCCGGTGGTATCAAAGAAAACCACTTTTTAAATTTCTGCAGTTGGTCGTCCATCTCGGGTGTAGTACGGGCGTGCAATTGGAGCACAGCCAAAGCGGCCTCTCCGTACACGTGCGCCGGTGGAATTTCCGTGCCAACTTCCAACAGCTGGTCGAGCACACGCAAGGCTTGCTCGTACTTTCGGTCGGCGACCAAGTTCTCCAAGGAGCCGGGACCAGTAATTGGATGGGCTGGAGAGAATGAGGTTGCAGTATAGTCGATGTGTGATCTATCCTCAAAAACGGAGGCCGGGTCGGTCTCTGGCTCGGGAAGTATTTCGGGGAGAGATTGCACGACCTGAGTCAGGATGTCGGCAGAGTGTTTGGGAATGGAAAGGCGTGCAGCTGCGGAGTGCTTGGGAAGCTGTTCATATACGGGGATGTATTCGGTGGACGGGGGCTCGAATATGTCCGCGTCAGCGAACTCGGCCTCCATTTCGGGCTCGGCCTCCTCCTCCACAACCACTGAAGCCAGTGGGAAGGGCGGAAAGCGAAAAGGGGAGGAAAGATTCGTCGAAGGAGTGAATATGGCTGTCCACGAAAATTAGATTCTGTCGGCTGCACGGTGGGCTGGTTCGACATACCTGTACTCTCCCCGGATGGTAAAGAGGCATCAGTGGCCGGTCCTTCTCTATCCACATCCACTTCTGCGTAGTCAGGTCCCGAAAAGGGGGAGCGGTTGGAAAACGACGTCTGGCTCGCGGCGAAATATCTATCCTGGCGCCAGAGTCGGAGGATCGGGAAGAAAATAGCAGGTATCGGCCGGTCGAGCCTCGATCTTGTTCCCGGAATGGACGGGAGGGAGACCAAGGCCCATGAGGCCCTCAGCATCTATGCGTGCTATCAGCAAAGCATCGAGGGATCTGGACCCAAGGCGCGCACAAGGGACACAAAACCTGCAGTCCCGAAATTTCTGGCAGACAGCGTGGTGTCACGTCACACGTCCGGATTGGGACTCTGCAAGACTCGGCCTCTTGACCTCGTACATCTCGTTCCTCTGTGCCCGCTGGTCGAGGGACCCGCTCGGGCTGCTCCATCTTCTTTTCACAGCATATCTACACTACGCACATAATGGCTTACGTCTCTTCTAGTCCTCCTCGCGCCCCTCCGATTCAGTACACCGCGCCCATGGGAACTCGCTGGGCCAAGGAGACCGCTGCCGCAGGCGGGGTTGGCGCCTTTGACCTTCCCACAGATCCCAAGTTCATTGGCCCTTGGATCCTTGGCGAGTGCGTCGGCAAAGGCGCCTCTGGGCGAGTCAAGATCGCGAAGCACAGGTTCACAGGCAAACTCGCTGCCGTCAAGATCCTTCCCTTGGCCCCTCTCGTCAACTCGCGCGCCTCCCTCGCGACCCAGCAAGAAAAGACCGACAAGCAGCGTCTCGGAATCGACCGCGAGATCACAATGATGAAGCTCATGAATCATCCGAACATCATGCGTATATACGACGTCTACGAAGGCGCGAAAGAGCTTTTCCTCGTCCTTGAATACGTTGAAGGCGGCGAGCTATTCGACTTTCTTGTCAACCGAGGACGCCTCCCCTCCGCAGAAGCCCTTGAATACTTCAAACAGATCGTTTATGGTCTCAACTATGCTCACACCTTCTCCATCATCCATCGCGATCTCAAACCTGAGAACATCCTCATTGCTTCTCTATCACCCCCTCTCATTAAAATTGCCGATTGGGGCATGGCTGCGTTCGCGCCACCTTCCCTTCAACTCGAGACTAGCTGCGGCTCCCCTCACTATGCGAGTCCAGAGATCGTCAATGGCGAAAGATACCAAGGAAACGCTACGGATATCTGGAGCTGTGGTGTTATCCTCTATGCGCTCCTTACAGGCAGACTCCCCTTCGATGACAAGAATGTCAAGGTGCTTTTGTCCAAGGTCAAGAGCGGCAAGTACGAGATGCCAAATTGGATCGATCCCCTCGCGATGGATCTTCTATCGCGAATGCTCGTCGTCGATGTCTCTTGCCGAATCACCGTAAGGCTTCCCAGTGACGGATCAATATCTTAAATAACGGTTTGCAATAGATTCCCGAAATCCTATCCCACCCGTGGCTGCTTTCCACGTCCAAGTCCGGCACAGACCGATCACGTCCTATCCCCAACCCTCCACTCCCTCCCTCTCCTAGCACGCTCGCTCGCCCGCTCGAACATCCATCCTTGATTGACCCGGAACTTTTTTCTTCCCTGCGCATCATCTGGGGACGTCACGCCGATCCGCATGGCGAGTCCATCAAACGCGACCTCTGTTCGCCCGCAGGAAGAGGTGTACACGCGAAGGCCTTCTACTTCCTCCTTAGGCGCTACCGCGAGGATTCTCTTCGAGCTCGAGAAGGGGGAACGGAAACTGCAAATAAGTCCAGCGCAATTGGCGGGATAGAGAGTATGCGCTTCGACCTTGGCTGGGAGCTCGATCTGAATGGCAGCGCGCTAGCGAAGCAATACGAGACGAAAACTCAACGGTTGATGACCGCGGTTCAATCTCGAGCAGCGACCACTCCTTTCCCCCAAGTTTCGGGCTTGGCTCCACCACTCATGTCTCGTACTTCGACAGTCGCATCCTCGCGAGACAGGCCTGCCTCGCCTGCGGGTCCGCGCGCGCACTCCTCGAGGTACCAGCAACGGCAGTCTCAGCAATCTAAAATTGTTGTTACGCCGCGGCCGAGAAGTGGTTCTGCTGCTCGCCCCACATCGTCCCTAAGCATGGGTGGCGGGCCAAGACCACAACCTCCACGCAGAGGGTATACCTACTCATCTGGAGAGGCCGAATCAAGCACCCGGCACTCGCGGGACCCGCGACTAGCTCCGTACAGACAAGACCACGCCCCTTCTGCAGCCATTGCTCCTCCTCAATTTTTGAAGCAACCGCCTGCACCACGTTCTAGATCCCATACCACCGCCCCTCGGCCTAGCCCCCTCGTAATCACCGAGACGCTCGGCCCTGTTCCTGCGGACAAACCCACAATACATGCTCCGATTGCCATACCCGCCAAGCTCTCTGCACCGATCGTCGACATGAACCTGGACTTGGATCTTAGCTTGGATCTAAACCTGAATCTCAAACTCAACTCGGCTGAGGATTCGGGCTTGGGTATGGAGGAGCTCGATGAGGGGGGCGGCACGGAGGCTAAGGAGGAGGAGTTGTCGCTTTTGACCGCGCCGCGGACGACCGATACCGAGTTGCAGAAGACGATGGATGCGGTCGCGGAGAGGCTTAATGGATTGGTCAAGGCTCAGGCTTGTCCATTACCAGCTCCTGCTCCGCCGCCGGCGCCTCTCGGTCACAGACGAAGCACCAATCGAACTGTATCGCGACCTGCACGCGAGGACAAGGAGAACCAGAGTGTGGTGGAAGAAGGATGGAGTTATGTCGGTGTGGACGAGTTTCAAGGGGGTATCGGTCTCGGTGTGGATGGAGTGAATGCAAAGATGGGAAAGGAGATGGGAAATATCATCTTTTTGCCGGAGGAAAATGCGAAGAGGGACAAAGAACGCAAGGGAAAACGTGAGTTTTTACCCACATTCCACGTTCTTCCACTGAAGCGGATTCATAGACACCACTTTGAGGCCGAAGCGGTCAACAATTTCCCTTCTCGCGTCGCCCATCGCCCTGTCCACGGCTACGAACATCCCTGACGCTACCACTTCCCGCCTAACTTCACCAATGGTCGGCGAATTCAAAGGGTGGTTCTCGAATCTCTTCAACTGGAAGGGTCACCATTCCCACCACGCGGGCACTGGCGTCATTTACTCCCCCGATGGGCTGGAAAAGACCCGCAGGGAGGTCGGTCTACTCTTCGAGAGGCTCGGCATCGTCGTCGAGGGATGCGGGTTCAGCTTCGCAGAAGGGACCGGCAACGGGGAGGATGATTTCACCGCAGGGATGGCGCTGCGGTGCAAGGTGGAAGAGACGAGCATGGAGGCTGCGCAGATGGCCTTGAAGCCCGTCAAATTCAGGGTCGAATTTTCCGCCGCTCCTTCTCCGCACGTTTTGTCCTTTGCACCCCCTAGCAACAAGCACCATTCGGTGCCGCTCTCGCCTAACCCAAGTGTAAACCCCCTGTCTCCGAGTCTTGCCTCTCCCTTCGATGTTCCGCCCAAGACCCGGGCTAGCGTGTCGGTCAACCGGACTGTCTCGTCCAGTTCGGCGTTCCCTCCAGGGTGCTTGTCGGCAATAGTACTAGTCCACGAGAAGGGCAGCTCGTCGACGTTCAAGAGTGTGTGGAAGAAGCTGAAGGAGACGTACGGGAGCGGCGTTACTGCTGCATATCCCACTCTGAGCCCGACGATGGGCGCGACACCTTTTGTGGAGCAGCCGCAGAGGTTTGCACTTTGATTTGTACACCTATTTTCTCTCTCTTTTGCTGGGACATCGGGAGCAACGGACATCTTGTATCAACGACACCACTATGTAGCCCACAACTCTATATTCTAGCCTACCTTCCTGTACTACTATCATATACACACCCGGCGAGTCGATTTGTTCATCATCTTGGGTTAGCCATCACGGCACACTGGCTTCCATCAACTCCTCCAACTCTCTTGACAGACGCTTTACTTAACGATTGTTGCTCGTTTTTCGCTCGATAAAACCTTGGGTTGGACATGAGGCAACATCGAGCTGCAAGTGCTCGTCCTTGGCTCCGAGGGAGTCCGAGGTCCAGCGCTTGACCAAAGCTTGATAACAATTCGAGACAGCCCATTTCAAGCCGGCTCGAGGCTCGAGGCCAGGGGCCGTGTCTACGTATACGCCAGCGGCTTCATGATTGAGTCCCTACAGCTTTCATGGAGGCCTCCATTGACATGACTCTCGTACTCACAGATCTGTTTCCGCCAACCAACCCAGCTAATGAAGTGGCCCTCGCTGCGCTCGAAATGCATGTGAAGCAGGGCTCTGACACGCCCGCGCCCGGAGTGGTCATGCGCTTCATGCCTGTCGGGAACACTCCGGTGCTAAAGCAGAACGTATTCCGGCTTGCGGCGGCCTCCCCGTTCGAGCTTGTGGTGCGCAATTTGCGGAAGAAGCTGGGGCTGAAGACCCAGGATCCTTTGGTGTGTCCTTTTTGACTTTTCTCCGGTCACCGGCGATTCTTACTTACTGCAATTGTGCGTTGGAATAGTTCACCTACATTAATTTTGCGTTTGCGCCAGCGCCAGATGAAGTGCTGGGGAACCTGTACAATGTAAGTCCCGCATTGGCGATATCGTTCTGGGATGCAATATGGATCCATGCCGTCTCCCTAGTCTTTCGGAACCCAGCTGGGCGGAACACGACACTTGGTTGTCCATTATAGGTGGGTGTTCATTTCTCGTTCAAGTTCTACATCGCAATTAATTGTTTGACGCGCCAAGCTCGACCCTGGCGTGGGGGTGAATCTAGGCTCGGTTCAGCCTCTACAGTCTGCCCGGTGTGATTTTCTGAAGACAGTCGTTCAGAACCGCATATACTATAGGGTGATTTAGACTTGATCCGACTGAGTTTCTGGGCGATGATTTTTTTCTGATGTGGTAGACCAACTGCAATAAGGAGTTGCATCTGTAGGCGATTCCATATGCGCTATTCAACTCAACAGACTATACTTTTTCTCTCATCGTAACAAAGTACCCATACTTTCTCTGCTACTTCCGTTGTGTGGTTATAATTCCTCCACAGTATCAAATTAAAGAAATCAGGCCGCGAAGATCCTGGCCCTGGTCAAGCTCTATGATGGCGGGATCGTGGCGCATCTTGGTTCCACACTGTCAGCTTCTGTCGAACGATAATTCAAAAACCTTCACCTCTTCCCACGACTTTTCCGTAATTCACAATGAGGGCCTCTTGCTACTGCTCGACGGATTCATCCTTGTTTCTCCAGTACAGGCCAATGCCGGTCTTTCTCAGTTTGTTTCTCTGCGGAACCGTTTAGTGCTCGCCACATTTATTGCATTCGTAGGCAGACTGGTTACGAGTCTAAACATGAATATTGGCGAAGGAAAGATCGGCCTACCACTTCACGGTTGAGGCGGTTTTTCTGCACGACAGGTATCTCGTCCCACGCTTTTAACATGTCCTCCAGAGCAATTCGAAATTCCTCCGTGGCAGACTCGGTTTGACGACTCGAGTAGAGGACGATGGTGCGGAGGCGGTCTTGTTGAACCGACATGAGCGCAAGTTTTGACGCCCTAATGTAGCCGTGTAAACACCTATATACGCCCTGGATTCCCTTGCTTGCTGGTCGTGGCAATCTATCCTATATGCAGTTGTCTTCGATTCTCCAAGTCAGCTGGCTTCCAGATCCAACATGCCGTGTAATGTGAACTTAGAGTCTGAACAAACGCGCGACCCAATGCTCCGGTACCCTTACTCCAGAATAAAACTGTTTCTGGAATTCTTCCCCTCTCAGACCGCCAAACAAGATTCGAGGGTGTGATTCTGAACAGCAATGTGAGGGTGGTTTTCGAAGATCTTACGGCTCGCCGCATGTTTTAACAATGAATTCATCTGGTTGAATCAACATATACATCGTTTCATCTCACTCTGGTATCCCGATAACTCGGCGGTCAAAGCGAGTTGTACCAACTCACGTGCGAAATTCGCGATCACGTGGACGATTTGCATGCGCGGCGGACGAGGTAACAAACGGCCCTGACCAAATTTTCGCGCTACCCAACTCCCCTGCTTGTTTGCGCCACAAGTTGGCCTCGACCCTAATATTTATGAGGCGGAGCTCCAAAGAATATTATGTCCGCATTCCGCCGCGAGATAGTACGTGCTATCGCTACGCATATTATATTTGGACTGGGCCGAGGACTATTTGGCGACCATGTGTAGGATAGGCTCTCGCCGCCTCGGATCGTGAGATGGTACAGATAGATCGCAGAAGTCGAGATGGGATGTGTGAAATATACACAACGGATCCCGCGGGCCCGTGTAAATGTCCTGTGCACTCGCCGCAGTAGCTGCAATGGGATACAAGGTACTCACGGCTCCCACCACATATATATACAGGTCTATTCAAATTTACAACCACCACCCCCATCTCCGACATGTCGTTCCAACGAGACCGTGCCCGCGTCATCCTCCTTTACTCGAAAC
>CVRE01180898.1:3005-14846 GCA_001179765.1 Crepidotus sp. BD-2015
ATATTCACACATTCATCGGCACCTTCACGCTGAACACGCCGGCCCCAGCCCAGGCCATGCAGAGCGTGGACTCTGTCCCCCTGCACCATATCCCTTCGGTCACGCCGCTCACTGCTGAAAACGTGCTCTGGTCGAATACCGTTCTGGCTGCAGGGTCTGCTGTGGGGCTTGTCGTTTACACCGGCCCAGAGACGCGTGCGGTCATGAACACAAGTCACCCCGAGACCAAGGTTGGGTTGCTCGATCTCGAGATCAACAATCTTGCAAAGGTTATACATTTCATCTTGGGCTATGCGACGAGGGCTAAGCATTTTTACACTACACAGATATTATGCGCAGTGACGTTCGTGCTCTCTGTCGTGCTTGTCGCGCTCAATGGCTTCCGGGGGCCCGCGTATATCTACATCGTCCGTTTCCTGATCCTCTTCTCGTCGATTATCCCTATCAGGTGCGTCCTTTTTTCAGGCCGTCTACCAACATATGTTAATGGTTTACCCAGTCTGCGAGTAAACCTTGATATGGGAAAAACGGTGTACGCACATCAAATCATGAACGACCACGAGATTCCCGACACGATCGTGCGGACGAGCACGCTTCCTGAGGAACTCGGACGCATCGAGTATTTGCTGAGTGACAAGACAGGGACACTCACCCAGAACGGCGAGATTCCCTCACGTACACGCCAATTGAAGCTGACATAGTGTATCAGAGATGGAGATGAAGAAACTGCACATGGGCACAATGTCCTACGGTTTCGATTCCATGGATGAGGTTGCACATCAGCTAGCGGTTGCATTTGGAGCAGAGCAAAGTGAGGGGCGATTTCTTCTAGGAATTCTCAACCGAACTGAGCCTTCCTTCTTACCAGGTCATAAGAAAAGCGGGTCACTTGTAACCGGTGCCCAGCTTGCGACTCGAGGGAGAAGGGACATGTCTTCGCGGGTGCGGGATGTTGTTCTCAGTCTCGCGCTATGTCACAACGTCGGTCAGACCTTGTCTTGTCCTTTCCCCGACTGAATCACCTCCGCGTAGGTAACGCCGGTAACGAATGACGACAGTTCAGTGACTTATCAGGCCTCTTCCCCAGACGAGGTTGCTATTGTCACCTGGACACAGTCGATCGGCCTTACACTTGTCTTCCGGGACCGGACACGTATCGAGCTACAGGCACCATCCGGTGCCCGTCTTTCGTTTGACGTGCTAGAGCTCTTTCCCTTTACGTCGGAATCGAAGCGGATGGGCATTGTCGTGCGCGACACGCAGTCTGGCGAGATCACGTTTCTGCAGAAGGGTGCGGACGTCGTCATGGCGCGTATTGTGCAGCGCAACGACTGGCTTGAAGAGGAGACGGCGAACATGGCACGCGAGGGACTGCGCACGCTCGTTATGGCACGCAAGCGCGTCTCTGCGCAGATGTACGCGGATTTCAAGGAGCGGTACCATGCGGCGAGCATCCGGCTCGATGGTCGCAACGACGCAATGACACGAGTCGTCGCAGAATGCTTAGAACACGACCTGGAGCTCCTTGGCCTGACAGGTGTGGAAGATAAGCTGCAGGACGATGTCAAGTCTACACTTGAACTGCTGAGGAACGCGGGAATCAAGATCTGGATGCTTACAGGCGACAAGATTGAGACCGCGCGGTGCATCGCTATCTCAACCAAGCTCGTAGCACGGAATCAATATATCCACGAAATTTCTAAACGTATGTGTTTGTCCCTCTGTGATACACACGACACTGACCGTTGATGCAGTGGAAACCTCGGATGAAGCACGGAACCAGCTCGAGTTCCTTCAGTCCAAATTAGATTGTTGTCTTGTCATCGATGGCGAGTCCCTGCAGGTAGACCATATCTCATCAGGGTGCCCTAATTTCTTCTCAACGCGAAAACTGCAGCTGTGTTTGGACCTCTTCAAAAACGAGTTTATTGAGATTGCCACCAAGCTTTCCGCTGTTGTCGCCTGCCGTTGTTCACCGACACAAAAGGCCGACGTCGCGCGACTCATACGCAAGCACACAAGGAAGCGCGTCTGTTGCATCGGGGATGGCGGAAACGATGTCAGCATGATCCAAGCTGCAGACGTCGGGGTGGGCATCGTTGGAAAGGAGGGCAAGCAAGCGTCGCTCGCGGCAGACTTTTCCGTCACGCAGTTCAGCTTCCTCACGAAGCTACTACTGTGGCACGGGCGCAACTCGTACCGGCGCTCAGCGAAGCTCGCGCAGTTCGTCATTCACCGTGGACTGATCATCTCCGTTATGCAGGCCGTGTTCTCGGCCATATTTTTCTTTGCACCCATCGCGCTCTATCAGGGCTGGCTGATGGTGGGATACGCAACAATCTATACCATGGCGCCAGTGTTCTCGCTCGTCCTAGATCGAGACGTTAACGAGGACTTGGCGATCTTATACCCCGAGCTGTACAAGGAGACGACCAAGGCGAGTTTATTCAACTTTACTTTACTCGGTATCAATGATGGTTCCGTGTAATAGGGCCGAGCTCTATCGTACAAAACCTTCTTTGAGTGGCTCATGATCAGCGTTTACCAAGGTAGGCAGCCCTCTCGTGCCTCTTCTCGCTTCTCATGTTTTTTTTTGAGGCGCGGCGATCATGATCATGTCCCTCGTCTTGTTCGAGACGGAATTCTTACACATTGTGTCGATCTCGTTCACTGCGCTGATTCTGAACGAACTTATCATGGTCGCGCTTGAGATAACTACATGGTACGTCCTGCTGTGTGTTGCTCCCACCGATGTACCGATGCTTGCTGGCTAGGCACATGTACATGGTAATCTCTGAGATTGTAACCCTGTTCTTCTACGTGATCAGCATCGCGTTCCTACCAGAGTACTTTGGTGAGTTCTCCAGCGCCGCGGGGCACGACGCGACTGACTGGACGCAGATCTCACGTTTGTTGTGACGGTCGGGTTTGCGTGGAAGGTGGCTGTAATTGTGGCGATTAGTGCGCTGCCGCTGTACATTATTAAGCTGATTGGGAGCAGGATTGCGCCGGCAGCATCTAGTAAACTGCTGTAGACTAATATTGTTTAATTTTTTTCGGATTTATCTGTAGGCCTTGGCTTGTTCCGACATGACTGTTACTTGAATCCTTGAAGTTGCCCTTGCACCGTGCGGTCTTCTCCTTTCCCTTAAACACAGTCCATGAAGCTATTTTGTGGTTACTCTGGGTTGCTGAGGGTACCTTGTGGACGCGTCAATGGCCTCTCTCAACTCGATTTCGTCCCTCAGTCAGCTGGTCACGATACGGGCGGAATAGCCCTGTTCCGTTTCTCTCTTGCACTCCTTCCCCATGTCCCGCCTCATACCTGGTAGATTCCCCGCCCCGGGCGTCTCTGCTGTCGCCGATAAAATCCGCGAAAGACGCGGCGCGCGTGGACTCACGCCTCTTGACGGCACGCTGCTCCATGTTCCCCCCGTCGCAGAGGGCTGGAACTCGCTGCTCGGCGCGATTCGCACCAAGGGAGCGCTTCCCGGCGACGTGCGCGAGCTCATGATCCTCCGAGTCGCTGCACGCAACTACGCCGCCTTCGAATGGATCCACCACGAGCACGTTGCTCGCGACCACGGCCTCAACACCACCCAGCTCTGGGCAATCCGCGACACATCGATCTTGCCTCCGCCTAATGTTCTCTTGCCTCTCCATGCCGCTGCTCTTGCATTTGCGGACTACAGCACTGCAGCCGTGCGCGTTCCACCGCATGTCACCTCCGCGCTCCAGGAACAGCTCAAACTTATTGGCGACGCTGAAGATCTCCTCGTCGAAGCAGCAGCTGTTGTCGCAACCTACAACATGGTATCACGCTTTCTCGTTTCACTCGATGTCGCTGGAATGTCCGACAATCCCGTCCCATGGCCCACCGACCGTACCGAGGTAAGCCCTCCGCCCCACGGTCGATCCTGCACTTATAATCCGTCTATTCAGCACAAGGTTCCTATTGGTTCTGACCACCTTCATGCCGTTACCCTGGTCACCCATCCCGACGCCCCGTGGGTCGTCTTTGCCAACTCCCTTCTGACCGACGAGAGTATGTGGGACTGGTTCATCCCCGCGGTCCTGGCCCCCTCTACCTCGACGCCCTGGCCTTTCAAGGGCACATATAATATCCTCCTGCACGCCCAGCGTGGACACGGCCGCTCCTCTGCAGGCGAATGCACGATCCCCATCCTCGCCCACGACATCGCCCTCCTCATCACTACCCTGGTCCCCGTCGGTAAAGTCAAGAGCGTCATCGGGGTATCCCAGGGCGGCGCCGCGACCCTTGCCTTTGCTGCCCTCCACCCTGCGCTGACCGCGAGCATCGTCGCGTGCGATACTGCCCCGCGAACGGCACCGGGCAACGCAGAAGCCTGGCAGGGGCGCATCGCGCTTGCCAAGTCGGACGGTATTGCCGCCCTCGCAGCTGTTACCGCAGACCGCTGGTTCCCTGCGCCATCCAAGTGCGGCCAGGGCGGAGAGCGCACTACACGCACGGAAACGGTCAAACGCATGATCGAGGCGACGAGCATCCCTGGCTTTGAGCTTGGCGCCGGCGCTCTCATGTCGTACGACTTGATCAAACCGCTCGCGGACGACGGCGTCGATCTCTTGAATTCCGGAGGACAGGTCAAGACGCTCCTCGTCGCGGGCGAGTTGGACGGCGGGGGCAAAGTTGGGGCCGGCCTGAAAGGGCTCCGAGACCAGTGGAATGCGTCAAAGCCTGAGGCTAATATCGAGTACGTCGAAATTCCCGGCGCAGGACATTTACCGATGGTGGACGAGACCGAGAAGTTCTGGGAGAAGGTCGGCGGTTTTTTGAACAGCGTTTGAAGATGATTGTACTACACAGAATTGCAATGTAAACTGTTACAATATGCACACCGTCAAATGCGGCGATGCCACGCCTGTAAATGATATCAGTGTCGCAAATGGGCAACTCATATCTCACTGTACCGTGCAGGAAAAGGCGGCGCCGCTGCGCATCGTGCACAACGCTAGTCGTACCCGATGCAAGGGTGCCGTCGTCTTCGAAGACCTGTAAAAGTATCTGCACACGTCTAGCTCAATCATGGATCATCGTCTTGCCTTGGTCACCGAGAACTTTTCCCCGTAAAACGAGCTGGGGCCCACGTTGCGCGCAATAGAGTGCGCGGACGATGGTGAGCGCAATAAAGGGTTGGAAATATGGTTCACAATGGCCAGAGTAGAGGGAATTCCTGGTTCCCGACGAATCAGTTGCCTGAGGGAAGAGGAGCAGAAGACTCGTTCCCGCCTTTTGAGTAGACGCCGCCTTACCTGCTGCCCATATCACGCCGTCGCCGTCAATCGACAGGTTATCCAAATTTCGGTCGGTCGGTATGGAGTGCGTTTTGAGGAGGGCATTGTCGCTTTGCCGTTCAAGGACACTGATGCCACCCCCGATGGAGCTGGACACAAAAACGGTGTCATTGTTCGGCACACGCGCGATCCCATTGGCACCGTGCATGTTTTTAATGGCATATCTACAACCTGCTTTGACGTCGCAGTAGCCCACCGAGCCCCACTCGAGCCCTATCAACGATAGAAGCCGCATCTGCGTCGAGTTTGCACCATATCACGCGTGAGAAGATGGAACGTACGAGTCCAGTCTTTGATGAATGCTCGTTGGTGAAAAAGAAGCTCTGCCCGTCGGGACTGCCGACAACGTCGTTTGGCGTGAGAATGATCGGGTCTCTGAGGGTGCAGAGGTGTGAGAGCACCGTAGACCCGACGGTTGTCTTGAATATTTCCATGGTCGAGTCTGCACCCGTCGCGGCGGCAGATTGGGCGTCAGCGGGTTTGCGGTGGTTGACAGCATAGATGAAGAGCTCGGAGCGATTGAATGCAGAGGGTACGACGTCCATGCCGTGCACAGAGAAGCCGGGGAAGGACGGTTGGAGACGGGCGATGTCGCCCGTGGTGGGGTCATACGTTGCGATGTAGTCGTCATGAGCGGGTCCCGACGCGTTAAGCCGACCGATGGAGGGAGTCCAGTGGGCGCGACTCTCGGGGGACGAGCAGGCGAGGTAAAGAACGCCTGTTTGCGCGTGGAGAACCATTTCTGGGGCACATGTAGCGAGAATAGACGGAGTAGGAGTGGAAGATAGATACTTTCGCACGCGGACAAGGCAGGGACGGTAGAGCAACCAGGGAGGCGCAGCGGTTGAATTGCGCGGCCGACGCCATGCAATGCGAGAATGGGCTGGAGCCAGAGCCTGAAGCCGACAGCGAGGACAGCGAGAAGCAGAGAGAGGTAGACGAGGCGCGACATGTGGGTCCAACGTGACCGTGACGCGACGAGCCTTATCACCGCGAGCACATGCCATGGCGCACCTATCTCTCTTGCTCTCTATCCACCACCACTCACGATGGGCTCGTACCCTTCAAAGCCAACTTCCCCGTCCCCCGCGCCTCTCTCCGAGAAGAGCGACCTTGCGAGCGTCACCGCGTCCCTGGCCACCCTCTCCGTCTTACCAAAGTCCGCCAACGGCTCCCTCTTACTCTCCAACATAGCCGACTGGGAGCAGGAGATTGCCGCAAAGCCAAAGGCACAGCTCGCCCGCACCATCCTTGCACATTCGGACATCTCCACCGCGTTGACCAACCGTTCTGGCTTGATCTCCGACATTCACGTCTTCAACAACCAGATCGACTTCAAGACCGGCCCCATCACCTCGTTTGTGCACGCTGCTTGCATATGATACATTGCTTGACTTGCCCGCAATAGCCAGAAGAGCTCAGGAAGGTGCTGGCTCTTCGCCTCGACGAATGTGATGCGGTACGACATCATGCGGAAACTCAAGCTCGACGATTTTCAGCTCTCTCAGGTACCGCAATCTTCTCATGCCCAAATTGCATGGTCTGACGCAGACACGTCCAGTCTTACCTCTTCTTCTACGACAAGCTGAACAAGGCCAACTATTACCTCGAGCTGTCCATCGAGCTAGCTGATCTCCCCCTCGACGACCGCGTCGTCAACCACATCTCTGGTGACCTCATCAGCGACGGTGGTCAATGGGACATGGTCGTCAATCTCGTGGAGCACTATGGGGTTGTCCCGCAGGCGATCTATCCTGAGTCGACGCACAGCTCCCTCTCTGGGCCGCTCAACGCATTGCTCAAGACCAAGCTCCGCGAGCATGCTCTCATTCTGCGCCGAGCTTCCGCCAGTCTTCGCGCCCAATCCTTCTCCCAGGAGGTAATCGTGTCTACTCTTCGCGCAAAGAAAGAAGAGGTTCGAACGCTCGCCCTGCTGCAGTCCCATGTCTCATTATGTTCCTTTATACAGCTTATGAAGGAGATCTACACCATCATGACTGCCACCCTCGGTGTACCCCCGAACCCCAACGACAAGTTCATCTGGGATTATTATGATTCGGACGGCAAGCCTGGTCACTGGGAAGGAACTCCCAAAGAGTACTTCAAGGCTTTCGCCTCGCCCAAGCCATATTCACCACTCGACTCCTTCTCGCTCATCAACGACCCGCGCAACGACTATTCGAAGCTGTACACCGTTGATAAGCTGGGCAACGTGTTTGGTGGCCGCCCCGTTCTATGTGAGCTTTCTTGTTCTGACATTCGACTGGAGAAACCAACCGCCACGTTAGATGTAAACACGGAGATTGAGAACATGAAGTCGACGGTGGTCAAGATGATCAAAGCCGGCATCCCAGTTTTCTTTGGCTGCGACGTCGGTAAGTCCGTTATTATGATTTTTGAACCTTCACTGAATGGTAATAGGGAAATTCTCCTCACGGGTTGGAGGTATAATGGATCCCGCTCTCTTCGAATATGAGGTAGACTACTCTCTCACTCGAGTCGTGCAACATATGAAACATTACATAGAACGCGTTCGACATCACCCTTGGGCTCACCAAAGCCGAACGTCTTCAAGTCAACGAATCTGGTATGCACACCCCTTTGCTCATCATGCACAAAGTATCTTGCTCACTGTTGATAGCAATGACCCACGCCATGGTGATCAGCGCGGTGCATCTTGACCGTAAGTTCTGCACCCTCGTCCACCTGAATGCATACTTATAAACACATATACTAGCCGCTGGCAACCCAGTCCGGTTCAAGGTGGAAAATTCCTGGGGCCCGGATGTCGGCGACAAAGGGTATTTTGTGATGTCGACTGCGTGGTTCGACGAGTGCGTGTTGTCTCTTCTCAAGCTTCTTTGTTCCTTGAATAACCGGAGTCTAGGTTCGTGTACCAGGTGGTCGTTCCGAGGGCTCTCGCGCCCAAGGATCTTGTCAAGGTGTTTGACTCGGGAGATGCAGTTACTTTACCAGTGTACGACCCAATGGGTGCCCTTGCTTAGTGTTGTTCTGTCCTTGCTCTATAGGTTGCCGCCATGTACGATTGAGGAGTTCAGCAACGGCTGATCATCACATCGCCCCGGAAACAAACCGGTCTGTTGCCTTCTGTTGCGTCCGCTGGTTCGCGCCGCAGCAATCTGATTGTTATTTAATTGCTCTATCTCCGGACTCTTCTTCTCTCTCTCTTTCGCAATGCCCGAAAGGACAGGTCCTGGATTTACCCTCACCTTTGGTGGGCTGCTCGCCAGCGTCATGATTGCGCTCAAGTTGAAAGAGGGGTATGACGACTGCAAGTATTTCGCGTCTTGAAAAAAAAAACAAGCTGATAATTCAGCATAAACAGATAAGCAGGTTTCCAGTGACGAGGAGGGACGTGTTGCGCTCGGCGCCCCACCCGTCTACCGCGACCAACAGGACATTGACGGCGACGACGCAGAAGCCATCAGCCTGATCAACACTGAGATCCGCGTCTCGAGGCCAAAGCGAGAGCGTGCAAAGTGTTGTGTCTGCTGTGGACTCAAGTGAGTCGGCTGGCATCAACCGTCTACCGAAAAGCTTGAATAGCTGCTAGCTGCGGCCTGTTCTGGAAGGCGTTCGGCATCGTGAGTGATTTCTGGCGTTTGTGGGTCCAGTTGTCTGACCGCTTTTTTTCACGCAGGTCGTGGGCATCTTCGCCGTTTGGAATGCCTTTAAACTAATCCGATGGGCTGTTACTGTGAGCTGTCAATCCCGCGCGCACACGAGTTGAGGTTAACATTCGTGGCAGCCTTCCCCGACGGGTCTCGAGGGAATGCCCGAGTTTAGCACTTCTCTCGGCTGTGTTTCTGCTCCGTACGTCTACACAGGCGCCCCGGTTGCGTTCAGCGTCGCTATCGGCGAGAAGAGCGCTGACCATGGCCTCGATGTTCGCGGTGGCGCTGTTGGAACTATCACGGTGGTCGAGGGCGCACCCACCGCGACCGAGGTCAAGTATGAGGTCACTGTGCGCACCGACGACAAGGCCCTCTTGGAAGATTTCGAGGTTCCCACTCCGGAGAACAGCGGCCGGAAGGAAAGCCGTGCTCTCATCACCACACCCCGCCCTGCCGAGGGAAAATGCATGCGCTACGACCTCAAGATCTTTGTCCCTCCCAACCTCAAAAAGCTCCACGTTGCAGCGCACACCATCGCACATGTCCAATTTGACCCCCAGTCCCACATTCAACTCGACGACTTTTTCGTCACTCTCTTCGCATCCAGCTCCCAGAACATGATTCTACCCCACAGCAATCTCCTCGCCAACAAGATGGCGCTCGAGGTCTTTGAAGGCTGGATAGTCGGCGATGCTGCTATCGTCAGCAACACCAAGATCACGACCCAGCGAGGCCGCGGTGTCATGAACGTTCGGGTCCACCCCACTGCTCCAGTCGATCTCGAGTCCCCAGAGGTGGCGCACCTCCGAACAACCGGCGGGTCGGGCCGTAGCGATGTCTTCTATGTCGATAACAACGCCGTTCATCGCCCCATCTCGAGCATCCACATGTCCTCCATGAATGGCGACACATACCTGACCTACCGCGACGCCAAGTTCAGTGGGCGAATTGAACTTGATTCCGCCTCATATACCGCCATGGGCCTCCAGAAATTGCCTGCTGCTGGAGAGGACAACAAGTGGACCCACTGGGTGGGAGACAAGGACGGCAAAGACGAACTCTCGGTCAATTCGAGAAAGTGGGTAGGACTTTATTTCTAATCTGGGCTTGTGGACATTGGACTCCAGCCTCGTCGGTCTTTTGTATTATTATAGTTGGGGTTCCAGCGCATCTAAAAAAATAGTATACACTTGTGTATCTTGTCATGTATCTCTTTCGCAGTTGCGAATAATCACGAGTCTGGCTCTGCAAGTCGTGCGTCTTGTAATGGCGCGAGTCGCCCCTTCTCGGGCGGCACTATATTGGGTGGCCTCACCATGTTTTCTACAATGGATGCGCGACGCGTCGCCGCGGTTTGCAGAGCGAAGCAAAATACAGCCTGCCTCGTCAGTACATGAAATGTGGAAACTTCGGAAACGCGCACGAAAATGACGCCCGCGACAATTATCCGGTCTTTCCAGCTCTCGTCCGCCAGTTGCGGGCCAGAATATAGGTTCCTCCGCCGCTTATACATTGCACGCGCTGTGGGTGTCACTGCATTCGCTGCATCCGCCGATGGCGGTGAGTTGGTTCTGAGTGCAGTATACGCGGTCGCGATCGCCTGGAACCGCGCATGGGCAACTTCGGAGGGAATAGATGGGTCCGCCTTGTCCGGGTGGTATATCCGCACAAGACTGAAATCTCCAAGAAAATGAGTATGGACAGGAAGAGGGCCTAGAGGCTCAACACACAGCGATCTTTCACGTCTGATTGGGACGCATTGCTCGGGAGGTGGAATATCTGGTGCGGCGTTGGATTGGGGGTAGTCGGGAATGGGAACGATGGGGGCTTGGTCATTACATGTCTTGCATTTCTGAGGCATGGACGCGTTAGGACATGGCGGGATGAGAGCATGAGACAAGCATTGTTTGAAACTGTTATATGGTGTAGCATTTGTGAATTGTACAGACTAAGTAATACAGAAGATGCAATTAGCAGAGAATATGAATGAGTGTTTGTGTGTGTGCGTCGTGAAGTTGCTGTCTATGAGGGGCAATCTATGAGATGCTGAAAGATCAATGGTGTGTAGATGATGCGGAGAGACGTGAAGAGGCAGGATCGTGATGGGAGGGGTCGACTGTATGCGACAGGATGGAGGCGGAAGTGGAGCGGCGGGCGGTAGAGGTCTCATTCGATGTACCACTGCGCTGCATTGAAGGAGACCGGGAATGACTAGCAAAACCGGCTTTGAACTCTATAGGGCTGGCTTCGCCCTTTTCTAGTATGGATTCGTCTGCGGAGCCTTGCCGGGAAGGTCCGCGAGTGGAGTGTCGGTGCCGCCACAACCGATTGACTCCAGCGTGAAGGAAAAGGTTAATGGCGAGGATGATGATGGCAATCGAAAATATGACGGCAATGACGGCGCCGATCGCGGTACGAGGGATAGCATCCACGCCGATCGACTCGACGAATGAGATCATTGCGCCAGTGCAGACAAGCCGCACGATCGACAGGTACGTCGAGAAGACGTCGCCCCCTCTGCTGCTGTATGGCTTCAGCACGATGTGGGCGACGAGCACAGCTAGTTCGACGATGGTGAAGACGACGACCTGGCCCAGCCCACTTCCCTGGCCGGCGGCAATGACCACCGCCTTAACAAAGCTGGCGATCAGGAGTGGGAGGAAAAAGTAGTAGCGTCGAGTACGATATTGCGCGTACAGCGGCCCATGCGTGGACAAGTGTTGGAGATTGGATTCGAGGGCGTCCTGAGAATCGCGGCGGGCTAGTCGGAGGGTAAGATACACGGGATAGAGTACAAGCGTCGAGATGGCGAGGAGGGTGATCACGGAGAGCAAAATGGAGAGCCATGAATCTTTCAGCGACCACTGGTAGA
>CVRE01181006.1:6136-33427 GCA_001179765.1 Crepidotus sp. BD-2015
GGGATATCCAGCAAGGCTAACCTTATCTTCAATCCTGATGATGGTGGCCGCGGCGAAGGGGTACGAATCATATCGTCGATGGTATTGGCTGAGGATTTGTATTCCTCCAGTGATTTAACTTTGGGACGTTGGTTTTTCATCTTGAGTTCCTTCTCGTGTCGCAGAGAGTTCCATAGGTTATCCAAAGCCACCACATCGTCTAGTTGTGGCGGATTGGATATATCAGAGGAAATCTCGACGAAATTGCGTTTAGATGAAGAGGAGGACGAGTCGAGCCTGGATACATGGCGGAGAGGTCGCTGTCTTCTTGTGTTGGGTGGCGGCTCGACTGGAGAAGGTTCAACGGGAGATGGAAAATCGATGCCGGTGACCGCCGCCGTGGTTGCAGGTGTGATGGGTGAAGCAAGCGGTCGAGGGGATGTGGCTTTAGCAACCGATATGGGCGATACCATATCGATCCGAGGGGCCTGAGAGGAAGCCATGTCGAGGGAGAACGAAAGCACTTGAAAGTGGCAAAACTGATGACAGAAGAGGATTTAAAGGAGGGCGCCTTGTGAGCGTCTGATCCTGGGGTCGGAAGTTGACAATTCAACAGCACAAGGGAGTACAAGGGAAACGACGTTCATTGAGCCAAACGGACGGGGCGAGAGCCGAGACACGAAGGATTTTTGCTGAAATCTGAAGGCAAACGGGCGGTTTGCCTCGAGCCTTTCGTCCAGGATGTTGTTTGCAGAGCCGACCAGTCTTTGGCGCTGGCCACGAGGCGGACGCGTTGCAAAGCAGAGGAACAAGCGACAGGCCAGAAGTGGAACGTGGGAAACAATTTTCAAGCTCAGATCTCTTGTGCTTGAGCGCTCAAGCCAATTTTTTGGAGAGGTCCCTACCCGCGTTGTCTAAGTCTACGGTGCGTACGATGTCTCTTCTGCCACCTATGGGCATCCAGTCAGCATGTTAGACTACCTACGCCCCCCGGGGCTGCGGATACAACGACTTCTGATTTCTTCCCTCGTCTCCTCTTCACTAAAACTGACTGGAACTCGTCAGATTACCCTTTGTGGTCCGTGAACTTCAAACAGTTGTCCATACTTGCCGGTCAAAAACAATTGCGCATGTACACCGCTTGACAAGCCTCAGACGCTTCATCATTTCCAAAAGAGGGACCGGCCGTGTAAGCTACCCTACCTACCTACCAACTGGTACCTTGCTCGGTGAACTGCGCGATTGGTCGGGCGGCGCACGAGCGCGCTGTATACGCTGTACTTGTCGCCAAGCCCCTGCTGACGGTCTTGGTTTTCTCGATAATAACGCCTATTATATCATCAACTCTGGGCAGGCTGGGCACACGAGTTGAAATCCAGGCACACGCATAATATCGCCCTCGGCTGCCAAGAAGGGAAAGAGAAGGAATCGTAGACGACGTCGACTTCTTCAATCCCTCTTGAGCCGTCTTCATCTCGATTTCGCATAAAGTTCCTGATTCACAACTCACAGCAACTCACTCCTCCGTCTCCCACTGAGCAACTCAAATAAAAATTTGAAAGTAGCTCAGTGGGCCAATTGTTGATTGCTTGGCCAGCTCGCTGCTTGAGTTGCAGAGTACCAATCTTGGCACTCCTATCCAGACGCACGTTTGCTCGGAGAACCTGCATAAATGAGGGAGCTCTCGGACTGGTGGGCCCGACACCTTCCCGCCAGGACTTACGACGATGCCAATCTTGCATCAGTATGACTATCTCATGGCCTTTGGCACTATGTTTGCCTGTAAGTTTTTAAACCTCCTGTAGGCTTGATTGCTAAGCGTGTTTCGTCAGTGCTGGATGCTTTCAACGTAAATACATCATATTCTAACGTCTAGTTTCCGCCACTCATCCTTGGCATACAACAGATCGGCGCCAACGATGTAGCAAACTCCTTTGCGACAAGTGTCTCCTCCAAGTCCTTGACGCTCCGTCAAGCCTGCATCCTAGCTGCGATTTGCGAATTCCTTGGCGGTGTCCTCGTTGGGGCGTACGTGCTTACATTCATATCTCGACCATATCTCTAATTCTGTCGCTTGCTATCAGTCGCGTCGCTTCGACGATCAAGAACGGCATCATTAACGCCGCCGTTTTCAAGGGCAATGCCGATGTCCAGCTTCTGGCCTTCACCTGCGCCATAACTGCCTCGGCCTCATGGTTGATGCTGGCAACTAAACAGGTATCCTCTTTACAAACTCTTCGTCGAACGGTATAATGACTCGTACAATCAGTCTTGGACTGTTTCTACGACCTATTCTATCATTTCTGCCCTCATTGGTGTTGGTATCGCTACCGGCGGTGCTGAGTACGTCAACTGGGGCTGGAACGGTGGCAAGGGTGTCGCGACGATCTTCGCCGGATTCATTATTGCTCCTGGTATTGCCGCAGTGTTCGGCGCTATTGTCTACCTCCTCACCAAGTACATTGTGCTGGTGAGGAAGAACTCCGTTCGGGCCGCCCTCATTGCCTCCCCCGTGTACTTCTTCACGGTCGCGTGTGTCCTGACGATGTCTATCAGTGTGTTTTCATTCTCAACATCCCTTCGCTGATTTCTGACAAAGGAATCATAGTTTACAAAGGTTCCCCCCAACTTAAGCTCGACAAACTTCCGCAGAACACCATAACTGCTGGTATTGTGGGTACTGGTGCCGTTGTAGCCACTCTGTCTGCTATCTTCTGGCTTCCCTTTGTCTATGGTCGGGTTGTCAAGAAAGACTACAGTCAGCTCAATTCGACTTTGTTCTCCGTATGTCGCTAACAAATCATCAGCTATCCGCTGGTACCACTTCTTTATGGGCCCTCTGCTCTGGTCGCGCCCCGCCCCCGCCGATGCCGAAGATCACAGTGCCGTTCCCGATTACGGTATTCACCAGGAGGATGTTGCTCCTGGTGGGGCTTCCCAAACTTCTTCCCCTGAGCCCACGGAAAAGGAGCTCGAGGATTCCCGGCCCGACGTTTCTCACCCGTCTCCTCTAGCTAAGGAGGTTGAAACTACAGGGCTCTTCACTCCCTTCAAGGAGAACCTTTCCTGGTTTGCACCCGCCAATCTGTGGATCCTCTTCCGGTATCGTATTGTGGAGACCCTCACATACGGTACTAACGGTGAGCATTCAAAGTAGCGTTCAAGATATCCGTATCGATAACATTATCAGTCGACATCCATACCATGCAAACCGGTTCTGAGAACTCGCCGGAAGCTGCTCGCATGGCTGAAATTCACAGTCACGCCAGACAATTTGATAACAGTACGTTTCTTGAACCATTCGCTGCCACATGCTTAATCTCGTGTTCGCAGAAACTGAGCACTTGTACTCTTTCCTTCAAGTGATGACTGCGTGTACTGCTTCCTTTGCGCACGGCGCCAACGATCTCGCCAACGCCGTTGGTCCATGGTCTACGATCTATTACGTCTGGAGCACAGGTCTTCTCGCTGGAAAGGAGACCCCCACTCCCGTCTGGCTGATTGCTGTCGGCGCCCTCGCGCTCGTTCTTGGTCTTGCCACGTACGGCTACGTGAGTCAACCTGTCTATCCTCCAGTGTTCGACAGTGGCTTAAAAACATCGTGTAGAACATCATGAGGGTCCTGGGGAACAAGCTTACCCTCCACTCGCCGTCTCGCGGGTTTTCCATGGAGCTGGGCGCTGCTATCACTGTTATCCTGGCTTCGCAGTGTACGCCGTCGCTCTCCCTCTACGTTACCTTGCACTGACTCTCTCCTAGATGGCATCCCCGTGTCCACCACGATGTGCATTACTGGCGCCACGCTCGGTGTCGGTCTCTGCAACGGTGACTGGAGAGCGTTCAACTGGCGCGCTTTTGGATGGATCTTCTTGGGGTGGATCCTCACTGTACCTGTTGCAGCCTTGTCGGCGGGTTGTTTAATGGTTAGAGAGTCTTTTCCACGGTCCACCTCGCCGCTCACATCCTGCGCTAGGGCGTTCTTCTCAACGCGCCCTCGCTCTGAGTGTTACAATTGGGCCGTAAAGTCTCGATTAGCAATTTAGAAGAATTAAGTACTGGTCCTTTGCTATCCAAGATCCTTACATATTTGCATGACTTTTTCTTTACTTACTGTATGTGGGGTTCGGCCTAGATCAATTGAGCCGCGTTTCGGATGAACTCGCTATGATGGGAAGATGCCGCAGCCGCCGCTTTTAATCTCTTGCTCTCAAGCCGCCCTGGAGGGGCACTTTGGCTCAGCGCAAATCAGTACAGCGACAATATCAGAAGGTTCCGGACTGGGTGCAGCTCCCGGACGAGGATCTGGTGTGCAAGACATAACATACACTTTGCTAAAAAGAACCACATTCAATCAAGTCTTCTTCTCCGGTTCCGAGGGCCTTTCCTCTGAGGGTTTCCCTTCGGGATCATTCTTCACATCCTTGGGGGAATCGTCAAACAAACCGAGGCGTCGGTGGATCGCGTCCAGGCGAGCTTGGTCTTCCAAAGCTATTCCCTCGGTGCTACCAAAGACCTCTTCCATCTCCTCCAACGTCACCCCTTTGGTTTCAGGTACCTAGAAGTATGTCAGATACACAGACCAAGACGTGGTTGTAAGTGGGCTCACAAAGAACATAATGAAAAGACCACCCATCAAAGAGAACGCCTGGGAGTTTACACGTCAGTAGGGTTATCAATACAAAGTGCTCATCTGCGCTCACCCCGAAAAACACGAAGGTTCCAAAACCCAGTTTACTCAGCATTGTGGGTGTCACTTGACCGACGATAAAATTGTTCATCTTTCATCCAAGGATAAGAAGGCGCCGAGCTTGGAAGGCACAGACATACCCAGTTTGACGACGCGGCGATAGACACTCCTTTGCTCCGAACCTGTTGCATATTCAGCCAGTCGGCACCCGGAGAGATCAAGCACCACTGACAGACAGCGGCCATATCTTTGCTCAACAATATCAGTATGAATCATCGACGAAAATCTGGACGTACTTCGGCGATGATGATCCCTGAGAAATCATCAGTACATACGCGACATGAGCAGGGGACACAGCGTACATGCACATGGGCCTGTGGATCAAAACTGTTATCAAGATCTAATATTATGCGAAAGCTGCATACCCCAAGAGTATCTTGCAGAGCGTAATAAGTTAGTCAACATTTGACATGACGGGATGGAAAACTGACCCAAAGCCGATGGCGAAAATCCACACGGCAGCGCACGCAACCCACCCGGCGGCGACGTGCCTAAGAGCGGTCAAGCGTATGTTCTTGTAAAAGACGGATATGCATACGAGTGCCAAGAAGTATGGAAGAGCCCGGTCAAAATCGCGACCAAAAAGTGACAGCTGAGCACGGTGAGCTGAAGGAAGCTAACAAGTAAGAAAGCAATCTACCCCGCCATGAGGAAAGCACCCGATATCAGGACAGGCCTTCGACCAAGTTGATCGACCCATATGACGGCAGGGATCGTGGCCAGGAACATGCTGGTTCCGGGTTAGCGGGCTATGAGCGTAATATTATGTGAACTAACGCGATCCCGACGACACCTTGACGAAGATTAGACAAAATGCGTTCATACTCTCAGATTCACATACCCGTCGCCAGTAAAGAGATTGCGTTGCCCGTCAGGCCGAGGGACTGGAATATCGTGGGGGCGTAGTACAAAATCGCATTGATACCTGTTGCTTTCGTTAGGCAGTGCGGCGGAGAGAAGGTATGTCAACTCGCCAGTCCATTGCTGGAAAAACATGGTCAAAGTTCCAACTGCAACCCTGTAGAGTAAGCCTGCGTGGGCAAATATGTGAGCAGCGACTCGATCGACGGAGGAGGATACTCGCTTCTTTCTCGAAGTAGACTGAAATATGCGAAGAAGCCGAGTTTGAGATCAGACGCAAAGGTTCCGTTTTGGTAATTTGGGAACCGTATTTCAGATGTTTCCTTTTCAAAGAGATATTGAGCTTTGATCTCCCTAACAGATGTTCAAATTTCAATAATCGTCTTTGCAAGTCGACGCACAGGAATTCAATCTGAACCAAGTCCGAATCCTCCGGGAGGCCACGGACATGGCTGAGAACCGCGAGTGCTTCATCATTTCTCCCGCGATTGATAAGCCAACGCGGGCTGAATGGCATGAACAGAATCCCGACACCCAGGATGATCGCAGGGACGAGTTGAAGGGCGAGGGGGACCCTCCATGCTGCTTCCTTTTGCGACTCCCCGACTCCCCCGATCTGGATATCACCGCTTGAGTTCCAAGGTCAAATATTCGGGAGGGAGGAAACGGACGTAGTTCGTGCCATAATCAATCCAAAAGCTGACCATGATACCGAACGTAATAGCCTAATCAGATATTGAGGAATAACCGTTGTTGGAGAGGAACAAGATGGACGCACAAGCTGTTGCAGAGCGACCAGACTGCCGCGCACTTCGGGCGGAGATAACTCACTATTATATAGAGGTACAGCCATACTCAAGGAGCCAACACCTAAACCTGTGACGAAACGTCCGCCGAAAATCGAGGGCGGGGCTTTGGCGGTGGTTTGGACTATCACTCCGATGCAGAAAACGCAAACGGCCAACACGATTGTGTACTTCCGGGACAATTTATCCGCGAGGTAACCTGGCCAGTGCGTTGTGTTTCCGCTTATCATTTACTTCAACAGTTGCGCCCACCTGTCATCAAAACACCAAGCCCTGAACAGAAGTTGAACGTTGGTGAGATCTGGATAGTAGTATTTATACGTACACGCTCCGAGTTCCAGGATCGCCACGAGCCAGCCTTTCTTGTTGGTATCTGTGACCGCGTCCCCCATTCTTGGAGGGCGGATACCTCAGCAACTAGTTTTGAGCCCAAGCGTGTATGCTATGCATACCTGTTGTCGAACGAGGTCATCCTGGTCGAAGATTAGGGAAGTCAACGCGGGCCTTCATGCACGTACGGGAGGACTCCAGAAAATACACCCTGGCATGAGAGATGAGGACCGAGATCGAGCGCTAAGTGATGGTATTCACCTGGTTATAACCTAAGAGTGTTGTCTCCATTCAGTGCCGATAAGATGTGTTAGATGGCGACCGACCATAAAGTCTGTAGTGAGGATGTTAGATTGCAGAATAATGATAGAGAAAAATGGCCTTGCAATCCACCAAGCGACGCAAAGACAGCCATGAGAAAAATCCTCCGATTATGAACGAGGCCAGCCTTGGTTGATGTCCCAGTCAGCGAATTTCTAACGGAAATTCTTCAAGATCTCACCCAACCGGATTGCCCGGCCAAGGCTCGACGACGCGTCGTAGATAATGGGCCTGCAGCGGTGCCTCCAGCCATGATGGTGGAAATTATGACGGACGGTACGGATGTCGCATCCTTATATCCCTTCTGACCGACTTACGGCACATGCTGGAGCAGGTGACGCATCGCACCAGTGGGTGCGGGATAACATATACGCTGGGCCCGGGCCCAGGTAAAAAAAAAGTCTAGAAGAGGGACGGAGCAAGTTCGGGAGGAGGTTAAAGTGGCCCATCAGTTAGCATCAGCGAGAAGCAAAAATATGGAGAAACCAGGAGAATGGCGGGAGCGGTCCGGGCCAAAGAGTGGGCCTGCACTTAGTAGATTCAATCAGGATACGGCCAAAGCGACTCTGTGCAAGCTGGTACATTTGTGATACATAGGCTTGTGTCCAAACGCTTCAAGTTGTGGGTGGAAGCGGCATATGTAGGAGTTTGAATGCCTGTTGACCCTCAAGCGAGGTTAGACCAGTTGTGGAACAAGGGAGGAGTTTGACTTTATACTGATTACTTGGATGGGAGAGCGGACCAAGAGCGCACGGCGCGTCAGCGTCGCATGGCCGGATATAGATTGAACTGCGCCCATGACATAACTTGAATTCCCTTTGCTTTCCTCCTTCCACCATGCCCACTGGCCGCCAGCTCGCCGCCTTTTCTATTATAGCGTTCTTTTGCCTCTATTTCTTTTCTTCTGGCCTCACCGCACCAGAAGACCTTTGGCAGCGCTTTATTGCCACAACCCGTGCGCTCTCCAAGTCCAAGTGCAATACTCCTATTTTTTTTGACCATAATGCAGGTACCCCCGACTTCAGCCGCTATACCCCACCACAGACACTCTCAGATGCCGAGTTTCCCGTTAGTGCGTTCCCATTTGTGCGCATTCACGCACCGTCGTGCTCACGTTTTGGAATAGATGATCCACACAGACGAATAATCATCCTGGGCGACGTGCACGGCATGGACAAGCCCTTCCAGTGCGAGATACTTCCTTCGTGTCTTTTTTTCATCCTGCTGAAATGTTCCCAGCGCGCTGCTCGAGAAACTGTCGTACAACTCCGCTTCCGACGTCCTAATACACGTCGGGGACATTGTCGCCAAGGGCCCCCACGAGGGTTCTATGGCCGTTTTATCATACATGGCCTCGAACAACATAACTGGTGTTCGTGGCAACCACGACCAGAAGGTCGTAGAATGGCGTACCTGGCTAAACTGGATCGCTAGGCTCGACGGTGGCGCACATTGGCTCCGCGAGTTCCACGCTGAGCTCGAGGCCGCACACCCCGCCGACCCGGAGGAGTGGGCGGAGAAGCACATGAAACAAGGCGGGCGGCGCAAGTGGGGACGAAAGATACCCAAGGACTGGAAGATCTTCAGCGACCACTATCGCGTCGCGCACGCCATGTCCGCCGCGGAGTACGACTACCTCCTCTCCCTCCCGCTCGTTCTCCACGTCCCGTCTGCACACGCATTCATTGCGCACGGCGGTGTCCTCCCCTCCGACCCGCGGTACAAGCCGTACCACCGCCGCCAGCCCCTCGCGCGCGTGCCTGCGTTACCAAGAGGCATCAAGCACGACAAGGACCCTAAGAAACAAATCCCCCTTCTGCGCCAGCTTCAGGAGGCTGCCGTCCTCACCGATGTGCCCCAGAACACCGACCCGTGGGTCACCCTCAACATCCGCGGCGTCCTGGACGACAACTCCGTCACCCGGTGCGCTCACTTCCCGTCTTTTGCCTCGCCCTGTTTTATTTTTGTTTCCGCAGCACCAAAGACGGCGAGCCGTGGTCCGACATCTGGAACCGCGACCTCTCCTCCTGCGCGGGATTCGAGCAGCAGCAGCACAGGACCCGGCGCAATAAGCCTGCCCTGCCGTGCTACCCCGCCACGGTCGTATACGGGCATGCCGCCAGTCGCGGTCTCGACGTTAAACGCTGGTCCATCGGTCTCGATTCCGGCTGCGTACGCCCCTATCTCCCCCCAAATGAACTTCCCGCCGCTCACCACCCGCTCATCTAGGTCTACAACAAGCGTCTGTCCTCGCTCGTGCTAGATTATAAACTTCAGAACACTTTGGAAGATGACGGGGTAGAACTATTAGAAGCGCGGAAGAAGAAGAAGAACACGATCCCGTTCGGCGAGGGCAGTGGCCAGATCGCCAGCGTCTCGTGCAAGTAACTCACGCCGCTCTAATGTATTGTAAGACATCTAATTCCCTATTGTACTTTTCGTGTAAACGAAGATCCTTGTTCATACACTTTACTCACTTTATTCAGTTCGAGTGATCTACATACACAGCTATAGAAGTATAGAATGTAGTTTCTCAACAGATGAACATGATGTTGGTATCCTTTGAGAAAGATGAGCCACATAAAAGTCAAGAACGCCGTCCAAATCGAGATACGCACCATTGGATGAGAACTCGACAGCTGAGGCTTCTGCGAGTACTTGTTGCGCAAAATTTCGCGGAGGGAGATAAGCAATTGCTGGTAGCTCTGCTGCGACTGCTGTCTCAGCGCTGCAATGAAGGCCTAGAACGCAACGCCGCCAGTGAGAATCAGCCATCCCGACATTCGCAACAATCTCCACACACATAACTCATAGCGCCGGTGGCCTGACCCGCCTCGGTTGCGTCAGCGCTGGTCTGTGAGTCCTTGCAGCCACTCCACGAGATCTAGCCGCAAAAATCAGCGAAGGGACCGACAGATTGCGGTCGCACGCACGACGTCCGCGGGGCTCGTACGCGTCTGGCGTGAGTATTCCTCCGCCTTCTGCCCGCTCCCGGTGGCCGTCTTAACGAGGCCCATCGCAGACTTGAGCACGCCGCCCATATCGCCTCTGGCGTACGACGTAAACGCCGTCTTGAGCCCCATTCCGGCCTCGGCGGCGAGATTGGGCTCCTTCACTTTACCCTCGGTCGAGTACTAGACGGAGGGAGTTTCAGTAAAAAAAAATGTAGTCGAGGTAATGGGTATGCGCACGATGTACGGAAGGTCTGGTGTTGTTGGAATGTCAGCGTGTCGAGTTTACCAGCCGCCCACACGTGAGACGCACCAAGAGCAGAGCCAGAATGGCAGGACTAAGTGCATCAATTAGTCAATGGAAACGTTGAAGAAGAAAAAAACATTGCTCGTACATCGAAGATGGCGGTCAAGCGGCAACCTGCGGGGAGGGGCCGTACCATGATAGCATGCATTTCCTAGAGACGGCAGGGTCGATCTTCAGCCAGAATGGCGACACGAAGAAAAAACCTACGTCGTCTGTGATGTGCCCTCCGTCCCTCTCCTTGAAATTGACCTGAAACCGAGAGTCAAAAGGAGATGGGGAGAACAAAAATGCTTAGGACTGTACCGGATAAATGACTGGATATCGTTTCGTGAGCTCAGCACCCAGAGGTAGACTATGTCATAGGTGACCGTACCTTCGTCGTGACCATCTGCCTCGTCGCCGTCCATATCCTTCGTCTGGCCTCCGTGTCCACTATCTAATCAGAGTTTAAGGTGCTAATTATGATTTGATCCAGCTGGCTCACAATGGAAGAACAAAGAATCGTTGGGGGATGCACCCTGGACGAGCCATTGCATGGCACGTTGCTGAAAACATCACGCTCAGTCGCGGGCCCATGAACAGGATCAGGTCGCGCACGATGTTTGCCTTGCTGGGCCACTGGGGTGACTGCGGATGGCGTCGGTTTCGCGGGTTGTTTGGGTCCGAGCCCGGTTCCAAGTCCGGGTCCTGGTCGGTCAAGACAACGATGTCCTCGAGTCGGTACCCATATTGAGCTGCAGTTGTGTCGGTGACTGGTTCGAAGAGAAGCGCCAAGAAGCTATACATACAGCACAAGAAATTTCGGATGTTCTTCACATCGTTGACGCAACCCCTCAGAGCAGCACCTTGGTCGAAGTAAGCGAGCGCATTCCACACCACGGACACGAGAACTGACTTGTACCGAGGTAATTAATACCAATCTATAAGAACACATTGTACCCAGCATCCACGGTTTGATAGTGGCTTACTTACGCAAAGTGCCTTCTTCTTCCCGTTACACTGCGAGTACTGGAAGTAGGGCTGCTGCATCTGATGGTTCGGGCCCTGGAATTGTGGGCCATAATTCTGCTGATTCATCGGCGGCATGGGAGGCGGCCCTGGTGGAGGAGCAAAAGAGGGGGACTGCCCGAAACTACGAGAAGCGGAAACCTTGAAAAGAAAAGCAATGAAACGGTGATGAATCACAAACGGAGGGGGGCCGGAAGGAGGAGCAAACTGGCCGGGATAGCCGCCCTGGTGGTGGTGCTGCTGCTGGGGGGGCGGTTGGTGCTGCTGGCGATACTGTTGGCCCGGATAACTTCCTCTTGCTATAGGGGGAGGCGGCCCCGAGGGCGGGCCATATCTGAATCGCGTTCAGGAACGTCGCGGGGTGTGGGTGCAGGTGTATGCTCACGAGAGACTCGATCTTATGTGGCGAAAAGATGAGCGCGAATGGAAAGCACATGCATTGCACAAGACGCTCACCCTGGAAATGGCGAAGGCGCTCCGTATCTGAGGGAGCATGAACGGTGAGTGGATTCACGGGTGACAGTTCGCGTACCCAGACGGCGGTGGTCCCGGAGGCGGCCCATAGCTGGGTAAGAAGCAATTAGCAAGGAAACATGATGTTCATGGATGTGATCTACCCGCTTGGAGGTGGTCCAGGTGGCGCGCCATATCCAGGACTGTAGCCGGTTGGAGAGCTATAATCTTTGTGTTAGAGGAGAAACCCTCTGGAATGGCGACTTACGGGAAACTGTAGTACAGCGAGTTCGGTGTAAGTACGACGAAGACGACCAGCTGCACACGTACGCAGGAGGTGCGCCGTATCCGCCTTGGTTGTTATACATGGTGCAAGTCTGGAGCAGAGGAAGCAAAGAGGAAGGAGGTGAAAAGGCCGGGCCGCCACTGCGGAATCCGGATCCATGCACAGCTTTTCGGTGTTCTCAATTGGCTTACTCTAGCAGCAGTGCCCTCAAAATGCATTCACCACAGTCACTGCGCTACATTTTTCATGCCTTACTAGCAAGGCCCGCCGCTCTACCATCCGGAATTCTAATAAACTCCAAACGGCCATCTGCGGAGCATCCATCATACGAAAAATAACCCTTGCGTTCAAACTGCACGATCCGGTTTTCCCCCTCGGCGCCGGTCAGATTCAGGACATTTGCGTCCGCAATAGCATCTTCGCGGAACTCCGTATTGGGGGTGATGAAGTCCTCCCAGTTGTCGCCGTCCTCGAGCTTCTTCTTGGTGATGATGTAGTCGTAGTCGAGGAGGACCACTTCTATAGTCGCGCGGTCAGAGATCGGCGAGAGCCACGTTATCTTCTTCTTCGTCGCCTTGAAGTCCCCTTCGAGATGGAGGTCCAGTGTAACAGACGACACGGACCCATCCTTTGCGAGTATCTTGTCCCTCACAATAGCGTTACCCCAATCCATGAGGGTAATCTAGTTTCGGGTAAAAAGTATCGGCAAAAGATTACCGCCCAAGGAGGAAACACACCTCCTCCCCAAGGCCGAATGACGCAGCATCCACCTGCTCGACGATAATTCTGTTCGAGTAGGTAGTCACTTTGGTGCCGATGTTGGGATTCTTCTTATGTTTGGGCAATGTCTTCGTGAAGGGTTCCGCAGGTCCATTGAGTACGTCAACGAATACGCTGCACAAATGCGTTCGATTTTCGCGTCTAATCGAGTATGGCGGAACGTACCAGTTATCCTTCAAAATAGCCCAGAATCTGGGCGCCTTGGGATCGATGAGCTTCTTATTCAACGCCCAAAGCGAGTCCCATTCCAATGATAATATCGCCTGGGATGGTCCCTGCTGCAGCATAAACTGTTGAAGGGCATCCACCGTCAATCCTCGCCTCATAATCCCTAGAGGAGTAATATTAACAACCGCCTGCCTACTCGGAACACGTCGAACATACCACGAACAGTAGGGAATCTCGGGTCATCCCAGCCCGCGACAAGACCCTTGTCCACGAACTGTTGGAGTTTTCTCTTCGAGAGAACCGTATATATGAAATTGAGGCGACTGGATCGACATCTAAGAATGCTGCCATGATTATCTGCCATATTCGCTCACCTGAAATCCCAGATAGTGACAGGCCTTAGTTCGAGAGCTTCAATCATCCAATGATATTGGGGATTGCGGTCCCTGTACTCGTTCGTTCGAAGCGCATGGGTGACACCCTCGATGGAATCCACAACGGGACACGCAAAATCATAGGTGGGGTACACTTTCCACGTAACACTTCATTTGCGTCAATACAAATCAATGTCCAGGAATAGAAACTCACCCGGTGCGATGATGAGGGGTCGCATTGCACCGATATATAACCGGGTCCCGCAAGGCTTTGTTGGGATTGTCCACACTAATCTTGGCTCGAAGACACCACTTCGTTCCGTCTTTCTCAAGTCCACCCAGGCTCATCTGAGAGAATCGACGAAGGTTTTCTTCTATGCTTGCCGAACGTTTAGCGGAAGGAATGCCGTGGAATCGTTCATAGGCCATTTGTGAAAGCTTGCCGTGAGATTTGGGTGGACAAGAACAGTCGTGTTCGATCGGCGTCGTCGCGTCCGTGTCGTCGGCGTACGCTTTACCCGATCGAATCAACTGAATGGCATAGTCGTGTAGTTGGCCGAAGTAGTCGGAGGTGTGGGTGACGCTATCGCCCACAGCATTTAAAAGGCGCAGGTCCTCGAGTATTGACTCCTCAAATTCCACCTGCAGCGTCTCAGATTATCTGTCCTTTTCCAGGGGCGAGACTACTTTCACCTTTTCCTTGGACGGATTGGTATCGTCGAAACGAATGAGGAGCTTGCCGTTGTACATTCTAGCGAAATACTGGTTTAACATGACGGCTTTCGCGTGTCCAATGTGGAGATAACCACTAGGCTCCGGCGGGAATCGGGTTACAACCTCTCCTAGAGTGGCGTTCGGAAGGCCAAGCGAAAACCCAGCGGCAGCCTTTTTCGCTCTCAGTGCGCTCGCTTTTGCGTTTGCCAACAAGCCAACCGCGCGCTGAAATGCATCGAGGGAATCAAGATGGTCTAGCCAGCGTGCAAGATGCACAAATCCGCTGTGCCTGAGAAGTCCAAGGGCTTTGGAATGGCCTGAACATCACTGTGAGCTTCAGAACACCGGCCAAGAGCGCGTCTCTGACCTTTCATACATCCCCACACGACATAATCTGCCTCTGAGATGTCGTGTGCCACCAAGAATGTGCGGAAGGTAAGATGATCATCTAATTCGCCAAGAATTCGGTCAACTTGGTACACGTCTGACGTGCTAGAGAGTATCGACGCCAGTTCAGTGTAGAACGATATCTTCGTCAAGGCGTTATGATAGGGTTTTGAACAAGACCTTAGTGGTACATACCCCCCGGGACAAAGATCCATCGGACGACAGCCCGCCTTTCTTGGACATGGTGTGTACGATCTCTGACTCCTTGTCGACGCGGTGGCCATCCATCTGCAGGACAGCGATCTGCAGGACAGTGTCAGCGATGAGGGTTCGGTCGACATTAACAGGAATGCCAAGAGAGAGGGCCAGTGCAACACAGGCGAACGGGTAGTTTTCTTGGGACACGGTCATGGTGGCCATTCGGTTCTGTGGGTCCAAATCCGAGTCATGGTCAAAGCGCGCCATAGCGTGACCAGTGACCGTGACGTCGCGGCGTAAGTAGCACGTGAGGGTTCCCTGGTGAGCGAGCTCTGCCCCACTGACGACCTTTCGTTTGTTTGAAAACCCGTTCTTCTTCCTGACCATCCATCTCTTCACTTGACCACCATGGTCTTTGGCCTCTTTGCCCGCAAACCACATACCCAACCAACCCCAGACGCGGTTCAACTCCGAACCCCGTCTCCTTCCATCGTCGACTCTTCTTCTCCCCGTGTTGACGACTTAGGCCCTCCCATAACACCCTCACCCCCTCCGGACGATGTGCCCGACCCCGCAGCTCTGCGCACACTCATCCAGGCCATCCCCCCAAAGATCGTGCATTCGTACACCCTCGCACATCTCGCAACAGCCTCCCCGCAAACCCTCACATATCTCTCCGCATTCTTCTCCGACCTTGTCGTTCCCCCGACGCTACACTGTGTGCGCTGCCATAAAGGCTACTTTGATGTAGAAAACAATGACCGCAGCTGCCTTATCGCCCACGACGACGACAGCGCCGAAGTCGAGCGCGTGGGCAAGGGAGCGGGCTACGAGACCCTCTGGGGCTGCTGCGGAAAAACCGTCGAAGGCGACGGCGATATGGTAATAATGCCGCAGTTCTCCCCCGTGCACCGCTCATTCCGAAGCTCCGTAGGGCCCACCGGACGGTTGGTGCTATGAGGGCATGCACACTGTCAGTCGTCCGCTGGTTGTCAGAAAAAAACCTAACCCGTTGAAATCAGACGGACCCCAAACGCGCGCGCTTCCGCGCGGACTCGACCCTCCGCGACGACAAACTCGCGTCCTGCGCCCGGCTGCACTGCCATGACCCGCAAGCGTCCGCCGCCCGCAAGCGCACCCGCCGCGCTGTTGATGCCGATTCGGAGGACTCGGATTCAGACTCGGACGGTGCAAGCCACAGCAGCGTCCACACACGCTCACGGACGTCCAAGCGGGCGAGGATCTCGGACAGTGAGGACGTCGACATGGCGGAGGGATCCTCCTCCAGTCCTAAATCCACATCCTCTGCCAGGAAACCCCGGGCTAGATCCGTCGTTTCAAACGCTTCGACGCGGGTTAAACCTGCGATCAAGTCAAAGAAACCCCGCTCGACGATCCAGACCTCGGATCCGCCGTCGCCTTCCAAGAAGCCTGCGAGCACGCGCTTTGCACCGAGTCCCGACATCCTTGGCCCTGCCGCCTCATTCACCTCCACCTCCACCTCGTCCACAGTCACCGAGACGACGTCGACGCAAACCGTTGTCGTCACACCCTCTGCCAAGCCGCTCTCGATGAAGCTCAAGCGCGCGATACAGCTCAAGTCCAAACCCAAATCTAAGCAGCCGAAACGGCTCGACGAGATTGTTGAAAGCAGCATTGTCGGCGAAACTGCTTGAAGTGTCTTTTGGGTGATATAAGTTTCTTTCCTTCTTGCTTTTGGACGCAAGCGCCCTATGCTATCCTCCGCTACCCTATTCACTGTACTACTATCGCCGTTGTCGCGTTAATGCGACCCACACTCCCTCTTAGATACATTCGCACTGTACACCCACACTCCCTCTGGTCTATGCGGTTTATCGTTGTAATCTTATGCTTTTGTTTTAGTTGCTGTTCTTAGGCCTGCGCTCGGCCTTTTGTTTTTTGACCTTTTCCTTCTCTTTGCGCCGTGCCACTTGTATGAGGCGCATATTGCTAAACCCGACCCGGGCATCACGCAGCTTCTCGAACTGCTCCAAGAAGTTAGAGACGGAATGCCTTCCCCAGGATATTGCTGGAAGATTAGCATCCCCGTCAAGGCTGTAGTGCAAGAGAATCGGCGAGGACAGGCGCTTCGGGTTCTCGATGATGGCTGCGTACAGCGCCTCGGCTGTCGGTACGTGGATCGGCGGGTGGACATGGGGGTTAAGGAACTGCTGGAACGATGCCTCGCCGGAGCGGTACAGTATCTCGCGGAAGGCGTCGGGCGAGAGTATCTCCTCGCGGAACTCGAGCAGGAAGCGGAACGGCACGACATGCTCCGTATGGTTGTGGAAGGTCTTGATAATGAGGCTGCGTGTGGCCACCGAGTGCGACGAGTGCGGATTGTGGCTGGAACGCAAGCGGGGGGTGTCAGCCGGGCGCTGGTCGGGAACTGGGGCGGAAGAGCCATACTAGAAGACCAGATGGTCCTGCAGCTTGCGACGATTCCAGTTCTGAATTGAGCGGCCAGTTGGAGGACTCGCCCGTATGATTTGTTCCATTTCTGGGGCAAATGACGTGGGGGGTGCTGGAGGTACGAGCACTGCGCCGGGTCTGCTGAGTTTCAGGCGTTCAAGGGCCCATGGACCAAGTTCTGGTTCCGGGAGATTCAAAGGGCTGTCTGGAGCGGTATTCGAGTTGAAACGCAGGAGACGAAAACCATTGGGATTCAGCAGACGCGGCGGCCGTGCGCAGAGCATTGGTCGGCCTCAAAGCAAAGGATTTCTCAGAGTAGGCACTTGAAAAACTGTTGTTGATTCGGAACGCGACTCGAGGCGAGCTCGATGGACTTACTTGAGAGATGGAGGGAGGTGAAGCGTGGTAAAGTGATACAGCAGCGGTCAAAATAACACTCTAAGTGACTCTACATAATAAATCTATCTACTAGCTCCCGCTGCCTGCCGCCTGTCGACCTCGGTATAATCAGGGTTGGTGCGCGATGGCGAGCCATACCACTTCCACGCATTCTTCTCCACAAAATCGGCAAAGTCCCAAATGTCCGGCATCAACATCGAGATTGCGTTAAAGACGTACGTCTCAGCCGCGACGGGGGTCGCCAGCTCCCCGTCGGACGGGAGCGGCGCGGGCGTGGCCGTCGCGAGCGTGTAGTCCGGCAGACCTACTGCGTTCTCGAGCGGATGGACCTTGACCTTTTCTCGCTCGTATTCCTGGATTGATCTCAAGATTCAACACGCGACGCAGTCGCGTTAGACTCACCCCCCCTTCAAAGACGTCCAGGAGACTGAGATCGGACTTGGTCAGCCCCGTTACCAGCGTCCCGCGGACGGAGCACGCCTCGCGGTCGAGATCATGGTCAAACAACACCCGGCCTTCAGAGTAGGGAATGATCCCGGGGTAGTCTGCGAACTGCGCTGCGTTATTGCCCGTCTGCTAGATTAATTTATGGCGGATGGCATATACCTTGACCTTGTGGCGCGTGAATTTCTGCAGGGAAGTGAGATAGACGCGAGGCGGCGGGCGCGACTCTCAGACCAACAACACAGCAGGGCAGATTTGCAGGTGGCTGCCGTCGTTGCCGATGACCCGCTTCAGGATCTACAGGCCGTCAGGACCTCCCTTGAGGAGGGCATCTAACGCACCTTGGGATGCATCAGAGTGCCATAGAAGAAGGCCGATTTGGGAGCCATGGAGGGGAGGAACAAGGTGAGTTGCCTTCACGTGTGCTCCCTTGATTCTGCTTGTGACTCGCATGGCATCCTGTGGAAATCCCGACACCGAGCAAGATGCGCTCATGCTTCGTGAGCCGTTCCGGAGGACAAAAGACTCATCCCTGATGATCCACAGGGAGAGCAAAATTCGACAAGACGAGAGTATGCATAAAGTGTCGAACCAACCACGGGAATGTGGTCATCCGCCACGCCGTCTACTGCAAGTGCGCGCGCACAGCCAGACATAAAGTCGTGTTTATCTGAACATGTAGCAGAGAATGTTTCTTCCCGATGGTGTCTACCAAGTTCCGCAAGACCCTCGAGCCCTCCATCAACCCCGTTCCCAATGGGACGCGCAAGAAAGGCCTCAAGCCCGCCGGGAACCTCTGTCTGGCATTCTCGGGTGGCCTGGGCTCGGCCGTTCTCCTCGATCTGGTTTCTCAATGCTACTTTTCAAACCCCACGGGTGACGACGCCGCCAAGGGCGGAACGAACCACCCGCGCAACGCCAGTGTCTGGCAAAAGGCGACTGTGTGCTACGTGGAGATCTGCAGCGCGCTGCCCGGAGTGCGTGCTTCATGTGGCTGGCCTATCCAGCTTTTAATTCACCTCCAGACCAGAGATCGCACAGATGAGGTGCGCGCCGTCGTAGAGCGGTATGGGCACTTTGATTTTTTGCCGCTGCGCATCGAAGATGCGTTCGATGACGCGTGGTGGCAAAAAGTCGGTGGCCAACGCCCCGAGTCGCATTTCAGTATCGATCTTGCCAATGAGGGTAGGCTTCAGCTTGAGCTATCCTATCCAATAACGCAGCTAAACTTTCGAATAGAGCTGTTTATGACTGCGCAGCCGCCCTCGTCCAGCGGATCCGTTGCTTCATTACGCGCATACATCTCCAGCCTGCCCACCCAAACGGCGGTACCTACCGCCATACAGACTCTCATCCGCTTGCTACTACTCCATACGGCGTGGTCGACGGAAAGCTCGCACCTAGTCCTCGGCACTTCCCTCACTTCCCTGTCCGTCTCTCTCATCTCTTCCATCTCGCAAGGAGGAGGGTTCGTAGTGCGCGAGGAGGCTGAAGAAGAATGGCAGCCGACCGTCCACGTCGGTTCGAAGAGGACGGTGAGGGTCAACCGGCCCCTGCGAGATGTCGGGATGAAGGAATGTGCCGTCTGGGCGTGGTGGCACGGGCTGCAGGTCATCGGGAAGGAGAGCTTCCTCGGAGGCAAACAAGGGATCGGGGCGCTCACCAAAAGTACGCCCGACTATTCATCCGCTTTTCGCCCTAGTTTTGACGCCTGTCCGCAGACTTTATCGTCGGCCTGGAGCGCGACTATCCGTCGACTGTATCCACCATTGCCCGGACCTGCGGTAAACTCGCGCCGAAGGACGGGTCCGACGAGACGTGCATCTTGTGCGAACGGTAGGGAACTCTGCCTTTGGGAAGGCCCTTGCTCAACTATTACAGCCCCGCTCAGCCTGGTGTCCAAGAATGGAAGGCGCGCATATCGATACGCTCCTTCGATGAGCCCGCCCTCGCCTCTCCGCCCCCTCACTTGCAGAATATTGCGGCCGTCCCTGCCCCTGGGCCGCCCGGTGCTGCGCCCCGGTCATCCCTTACGCCGCGTCTATGCTACGCCTGCCATACCACGCTGACGAGCCGCAGCAGCCGCGGGTCCACCTCGTCCTCTCTGCACGCTAATTCCACGCCACTGCCTGTCTGGGTGGCGTCGCAGTTGGTCCAGGGCGGTGCACACGAGCACTCGGAGCAGTGGAGGAGCAGGAAGATACATGAGCGCGATATGAAGGAGGCTATCGCGGAATTTTTACTAGCAGACTCTTGATACTTAGTATGGGTAGATAAGTAGGTAAGTAGATACTGACAATGACCATGCACGTCGCATGCGCCGTGGCGCGTCGGCTGTCAGTACCAAGGCTAACCAAGCGCACTACCAAGCGCACTGATCTGGAAACGCCAGACCTAACGTCTCTTCTGCTCACTTCATGGCCATGCCCGATGAGGTCCCTTCCACTGAGCAGCCTACCCGGATCCCAACACCCAAGCTCGAGAACCTGACCTTCCAGCCCAAGAAAAACACGGTTCTCGTCTCGCACGGCCGCCCGCCTTGGTAAACTGCCCACCCCCACAGCCTGTGCACTCTTACACGACCCTGAAGGTACGGGGAGGATGGGCACCGGATCAGCGACGCATTCGTCGTCGGGATCGCTGGTGCGCACTCCGAGTTCGAAAACGAACCAGTGACTGGAACCTCTCCTCATTTTAGGTGGATCCGGTAGCGGCAAGGTTGGAATGTGCATATCCCGACCCAAATCGCAAGGCTAAACGTGCGCATACGCATAGACGCATGTTGCGCGCCAAATCGTGCGCGCGCTGGGATCTATCCCGAGCGTCGTAATCCTCTCGCAAGACAGCTTCTACAAGCACCACACCCCCGAGGAGCTCGCCCTGGCAAATATGAGCGCGTTCGATTTCGACCATCCCGACAGCATCGGTGCGTAACTTATATTCCTGCCCCGCCCCGCTAAAGTACAGCTAGACATGCCCATGTTCGCCTCCGTGAGGTTTATCACCTCCCTTTCCGCGCGATGCTTAGCGCTCCGTGCAGTGTTTGTCGGACCTGAAAGCCTGCCAGCAGTCGAATATACCGATTTATTCGTTTACGACGCACCAGCGGCTGGAAGAGACCAAGTATCTGTACGGTGCCGCGATCATCATTGGTTTGTCGCGGTCTTTGGTCACCGCGAACGTTGTCTTAAGTCCATCCAGCGGAGGGCATCATGGCTTTGCAAGACCCTGGGTTGCGAGAGCTATATGACCTCAAGGTGGCTCTCGCTCGAATGTCTTTAATTACAGTCGCTGAAGGACTGCTGGCCAGCTGTTCGTTCAATGCGATTCGGACCTGATGCTTGCTCGCCGTCTGAAGCGCGATGTCGCAGAGCGCGGAAGGAGCGTGGACGGGATCTTGGAGCAGTATGTTGAACCCTCTGCCCGCCATCGTTCCTGGATAACCTTTGCACAGATACCTCCGATTTGTCAAACCGGCATACGACAATTATGTTCAACCGTCCCAGCGCCACGCTGACATTGTCGGTTTCAATGCCGCCATGTATCTGCTGTTCTGAACCTCATTCTTCTTCAGATAGTCCCCGGATCCAACAATTCCGTGGCTATCGATCTCATATGCACCCATATCCGCCGGAAGCTGCACGAGCAATCGCATCACTTCCGACAAAAGATGGCCATTCCGCATCTATACCCGAGCCCGGCCGGGACCGTACTTCCAGAATGCAAAGTAGAGGACCTGGGTCTCACCATTCTGCCACAGACGCGTCAACTCCAGGTATGTGCACTTCGGTGCATGCATCGCTGTCTTTTATGACGCTGCCGACAGGGAATCTTCACGATTCTGCGGTCGCAAACGAGTAGCCGTCAAGATTTCGTCTTCTTCGTGGACAGGCTGTCCACGCTCTTGATGGAGTATTCTTTACAGTATCTACCATATGCTTCTAAGACCGTGACTACGCCCGTCGACGCGACCTTCACCGGAAAAGCACTGAGCGCCAAAGTAAGCCTCCTCACATCTTTTGTATAGCCTATTAACCGACCCGTTTCAGTACGTTTGCGGCGTATCAATTCTGCGATCGTTGGTGTTACCTTTTTTGTAGCTATTCGAGCTGAGATTTTCATAAAGAGGCGGCGCTCTAGAGCGGGGTTTCAGACGAGTCTTGCACGATGTTCCAGTGGGTTCGCTTCTCGTCCAGTCCAATACCTCGGACGACGGAGAGCCACTGATGTTGCATGTTATGCTCCCTGTGTGTATCCGCAAACGACACATGGCAGAGGAGGCTTGGGTGTTTCTGCTGGATGCCCAGGTGGGACAGAGGCGTGGCTCTGTTGTTTCTCTACTAATAGGGGCTCAGATTGGAACCGCGGCCGCTGCCTTCATGGCCATACGGATACTCCTGGACCACGGTGTGAAGGAGGAGCACATCGTATTTGTCACATTTCTGGTTGCCCGGGGCGGAGGTAGCCGTTCCGAACCCACTTGCATTGATCCCGGTTGACATTAACACGACTCCGAGGTGTATCCGTGCTTCGTCGCGCCTTTCCTGGTGTCAAGATCGTAACGGCCGGCGTCGATGACATTATGCAGGAAGGGCGGCTCAACGGCTCTGAGGAGGGGAAAGGGAACCGCCAGGTGTGGGCGATGCTACCGGGATTAGGTCAAATCGGTGAGTCCTTTCGTGGTGGGTGTCTGACTATCCGAGTCTTAGGATCTTGTTTTAATAAGGGGATCGGTACTATCTGTAGATATGTCGCAATGCTGCATCAACTTGAATGCATTNNNGCATTTGTCGCTGCCAGTGGGTGCACGGTCACATGTTGCTGATCACGTTTTCTGCGCCGGACCGACGTGAGACCGACCGACCCGCCCGCCCGCCTCTTCTGTGCCTGTGACTTGGTTCTCCCAGCTTTTAAAAGTGCGGATGGGCGGGCATGTTAGAGTCCTGTTTCTCCGATGTTCCGCCAAGCGACTGTTGCCCTAGGGTTTTTACTCGCCTCTGTTTCGGCAGTTCCCCACTGGCATGCTCCCACTTCATTTGTTCTGATTGGCGACAGCACTACAGCAAACGGGTATAGACTACCTTCCCTCTTTTCATTGTTTTGACGCTGACTTGGGCGTACAGCACCATTCCCAACTCGGGAGGCTGGGGAAATGGCACGTTGAATATTTCCTTGTTGGAGGAAATGGGCTCACTCTGGTTCCACAGGGTTCTGCGGGTCCACAGTCACCGACACACCTTCCTCTCTTGCGCCGGGAACTCCGTGCATCAATACTGCCCAGAATGGCGCCACGACCGGAAGTTTCGTGGCCGACGGTTTCTGGAATATCTCACGTGCGTGCTCGCACAGCCGATTCTGCCTTCTCCCTGAGCCTGATGTCGTTCAGTTGCCACCATTAAAGCTGAAGTCGCCAAAGGAAGGAGGTTGGGATCCGTGTTTATTATCTGTATAAGCTGATGTTGAACCTGTGTCTGTACAGAACACTCGCAACGATTCAGTTTGGGCACAATGTGTGTTTCATCCCAGTTGCTTCATGACCGCACCTTATACCATCCTCTCAGGACATGAAAATTGCACCCCCAGAGTCAATGGGCGCAAATTTGACCGGCGAGTCGCTCATCCTAAAGATACGGACAGTTTTATAGATAACCTGAGTTCTAGTTATGGTGAACCAGATTAGAGCCCTCGGCGCAGAGCCAGTTCTGGTGACCAGCTTGACCCGCCGAACTTTTTTCGACAACGGCACCATAAACGATTTACTGGGGCCCTGGGCGAATGAGACCCGTTTGATATCGCAGCAACTTGGCACCCATCTCTTGGACCTCCATGCGAAGTCTATCACATATTGCGAGGAGATTGGACCGGATGCTGCTCATCGGCTCAACAGGTGCGGTGGGCATCCAGGCACTCCGTAAAGACTGACGTGTGTCTAGGCTACCTGAGGACAATACGCACCTTTCTTCAAATGGCTCCATCGTTTTCGGCCGGTTGGTTTCCTTTTGCACCCCAACATCTTCACCACCTCATCCTTCGTTAGCATGTTAGCAAACCTCATGGATGCTAGTTTTCCTAGGCAACTTCCCATTATTCCCAACCCCGTATTGACGTGAGTCATTCTTGCTCTCAATGTCCAGAACGACGTAACCTTATACATGGCAACAGCTTCAATATTACCCATGGTATCCCCTCATTCTAAGCTGCTTCGTAAGATAGTTTGATAGGAATTATGGAATCGTTGAACTGGCAATGTGCTAGCTCAAGGCGAGCCGGCCTGTGTGTTAGACAAGTYAGCAGCAGGCCAAAGCGAATATACGCACCGTCCGTTCCGCGTGGCTGTGTCGTCAGTAGAGCCCGATCACACAGCCACTCATCGTTCTTCCGCGGCATCACTTGTGGTCGTTAAACTCGTCTACGTACTACTCAAGTCGTGCATCCGATACCCCGACAGTGATAAATGTGGAGGCCAGAACGTGGGGAAGTTCTGGGAAATGAAATGGTACATGTATATTGATACAAACCAATTTGGGACGTCTGCATATGCAGAGTATGTGATACATGTGGGCGGATATATATCTAATTGGCCCTGCAGGCGGCGAGCGAGCTTGATAAGCTCCATACTAGGGAGAATTAGCCAGGATTGAAAAAGAACATACATTCACAAGTTCGTACCTGGATAGAACCAAAAACTGACGGCGATAATAATGTAAAAACCTAGAAAAGAGGGTAAGCGTATGCAGGAGGGCAAAGAGGAACTCACAAAGAAGCATGATGCCTTCAAGGTAATTCGACCTTCCGTCCGCCATCACATATGTCATCACTTGTACTGCGAACGGTTTCGGCCGTGGACTGCGGAATGGAACGGAGACCACATACCAGAGACATACAATACCTAGAAATGTATGCGAGTGCCGTTCAGAAAGGGACATGCTAGGCTTACCAGACTCTCGAAGGGATCGAACAGCAGGGCAAGTGGCTTCCCCATCACCCAAGCCAGCGATACCATGAACCTGATCCGTTCAAGATAAGGATATCATTCACGAATTGGGGGATCGACATACGGGATAACGAAGAGCGCGGTTTGCTAGCAGCAGTTGAAAAACAGTGGCACAGTGGCTTTGCAAAGAGGCTTACGATGGTGGAGCCGACAGCAACAGAAATCGCGAGATCGAGCTGGTCCTTCACTGATACGTTCACGGCAGTCATACATTCTGAATCACAGATGATCAAGATGCAAATTTCAACAAATGAAGACGAACCTGCCACCGAACTGACGGCTGGAAGTAAAATCAAAGCGACCCATTCTTTCCTAATGGTCGTAGAGATGCTGTCCATCGACTCAACGAGGCGGTCGGCGGTGATTGCGACTGCCTGAAGAGCGGTTAATATGACGCGGTTAAGCTAATGATTNCGGTTAAGCTAATGATTGTACTGACAACCGTGACAACCGTCAATAGAACAATTATCAAGAGCAGGCTCAACTGTGGTTTTCTCTCGTCCCTGCTGCCATTCCCGTCGTGGAGCGAACGCTCTGTAGATCCGGCCTGTGCCTTCTCAAATAGGTATGTACCACTGTGATTGGATTCACAGCTGGAGACGCGAAACATTGGGACCCCGGTATGCGTATGCCCGAAGCCGTCATCGCCCTGGGGATGTTGATCAGGGACTGTTAAAGTAGCCTCCGATCTGGAATACGGGGACCGAGCTGCGGAGTATATGCTTCGAGGGGCGCGCAGAGAGGAAGGGGCAGAGGCGCGACGGGTGTTCTGCGGCATAATTTCTCCGCTGCGAGAGAAAACTGCATGTGAAATGAACTGATGGCCGTGTCTATCCTTGCTCCCGTCCATGTACAGGTGCGTGTGGGAACACAGTTGGAAGAATAGGTACGAGCCATAGACTGTAGAAAGTCAAGAAGATGCAGGGGTAACTGGAAAGGATTGCCTTACTGAACAGCAGGAGAATGGACACACCGTGACTCATCTTCAAAATGCTCTCCTTTTGCAAATCTGATGCAATGTTGGTGCCGCTCAGAGAGAAGTGGTATGCAGCGGGTAGAAGTACAGCCCCGACGCTGAGGGAGAGGAGAGACGAGTGCAGCTGGGTAGCAGCTGAGGCGGTTGAGCAAGCAGCAGATGCAGGTACAATTCACGAACTAGCATCAAATCCTTGCTCAGAGAACCGCACACCGCCAGCGAAAAGGCACAGGCCCAGGACGAGCACTGGCCCGAGTTTCAGGCGGCCGCAAATCTTCAAAGGAAAACAGCTGCGTACATAGTTTGCTCAACATCGATCCAATCACTTACGCAAGAGGAAATGAGCCGAAGTCAGTGTGAGAAAGGACAGGTACTCACTTGAAGACTGGACAACCCGAAGTTCGCATTTTCTGAGGGCGCTGATCTGAGCAATATGGTAAACGACAGTCCTGGTATTTGTGGAACGAGAAAGACCCTACAGCAACAACGATCTCTACTCTGGTGTAGCGGCTCTGAGCTTCGCTTACAAGATGGGACGAGATACTTACATATTGCTCTACGAGTATGTTAGTCGAGTTCATCTACAAATGATTAGTACCCACCATACTCGCGTTGACGAGACCAGTTTTGGTACCACCTATACGTATTGCCAGTTCCCGTGTGGATATGTCGTGGAGCTAGAAGACTTCAACTTCAACAAATATGCGACGAGATGTGGTTTACCTTGACCAAAGGAATGAGGGACAACACCGAGACTGAAATAATGAAGATATATTCGTCTCGAGTGTATCGCGCTTACATATGAACACAAGGCCACGAGACTTAGGGTGGGTAACGTCTATGATGCACTGGGAAAGAATATCAGAAGGGTTTTAGGCGTACGTTGAAGCACTTGCTGAGAGAGGGATAAAAACCATCAGGATATTTATCCCTAGAGCGTCGTTGAAAAGGCCAGGCAGAGTTTAATCACGGAAAATGCACGAACAAGAGCCCATAACAATCAACCTCCACCCAAAGAGCAGCCCTTGAAAAGGTCTTGCGATCCTATACGCCGGAAGTGTATCCCGGGCGGAGCTGCACCCGGCGGGCGAGCCCCAGTTCGCGGCATGCCCGAATCCTGCACGGGGCGAGCCACAATTCGGAACGCTTTTGTCCATAGGAATGTCGAAGTATGCAAGGCGGCAACTAGGCTGATTCCCGTGGCTAGGGGACATTAGCGATGTACTGTAGAGCGCGTCGGGCGTGAGTTGGTCCTAGTTGGAAGAGGAGTTTGGCCGTATTTGCTTCCGCCCCAATATGTCACTTTAGTATTTCCACACGGGGATGCGACGATGTCTTTCCGTTCAGGAAGGAAGGAAGGAAGTTGATTGTACCG
>CVRE01181015.1:8714-23093 GCA_001179765.1 Crepidotus sp. BD-2015
ACTTGTCTAGAGAGAGCTCTAGAGAGTCTGCCGTGGCGCACCCCCTGGCATGGCATCAACTACATACTTTTGCATTCGACACCTCGGAGCTCGAAATTTCGCGAGTCGGTTCAGCACGACATGAAGCCCAAGCATGAATGAGCTTCGGGGCCCGGGCTGCATATACCAAAGCCGGGACACCCGTCGCAGTTGACTTCAAGACTGTTGAGGTGTTTTACAAGATGAAAGACATCACACCTGTGGCACGCGCTGGCACGCGTCTCATTTTTGTCTGAGGGCCTCGCTCAGTGCTCACGACAGGAAGATCATCGGGAAGGCTTCTGGAACGTATACGGACAACCAGGTGCGCCTCATTACTCTCCATCGGCTTGCAAAGACAGACTACGCGATCAGATGGACCGAGTTAGAGCGAGTCCGTCTCCCAAACCAAACCGGCGCAGGGTATATGTACTATAAGATGTCCAAGAGATAGATAATCGAAGATTATATAACAACAAAGATTTTGATTTCTACAGCTTACATTAAATAGTCACCTCAGCGACAGCGTCTGCAACACCCCCGACTTCCGTGTCCGTGTCCTTGGATTCTGCGTCACCCTCGGCCCGTTTCTCGGGGACGTTTTCCTTTTTAGCAGCAGCACTCGCAAAACTGAGTGTCGGCCGGACGGTCGGTGCGGTCGAGGGTGCCGCGGTTTTCGGTGCAGCCGTGGGTCCAAGCTTCGGTGACTTGGGTGACTGAGGGGCAGAGCCGGGGGGAGGCGTTCTGGTGCGGTTGAATACAGTTCTTTCCGAAGCAGTCCGGGAGCTGGTGCGGGACATGGTTAGTTTCTCCTTGATAATTTCCCGCTCCTTTTCGACCCGCTCCGTAACTTCCTTTTCTCGGGATGTTACATCGACAGGCCTATGGAGGGACTTAGATTACAGACGCGCAGAAACGAGGGCATGCGCTTACTTTGCCGCACCGAAGGGGCTGGACCGAGACACGGCGCTCGCAGGCGGTGTAGGGCCAATTTTGGGCGAAGACAAGGGGCTCGGGACGGTGGATACATTGCCAGAGCGGGGCAATAGTTCCAGTTTACGTCGGTTCAGCTGTGGGGTCGGAGGAGTAGAGCTATTAGCTAGAGATAGACATTAAAAACATGGTGTTTGAATGTAGCCAATGATGACCTACGTGAAACGCTGCCACGAGACACGGGCTTTGGACGGGCGGCACTGCGCCAATCGCTTTCCTCGACTACAGGTTCTTTCGGAGGTCCCATATCACTTCTGCCTCGCATGCTCCCAAATCTACCCGCACCGCCGTCATCCGCTGGCGGAGGCGCTGGTTTAAATTTGCTGCCAATGGACCAAACCTCATCCCGATCGGCGGGACTGGGTTGACCATCAGGTGTTGTGAACCCAGACACTTTTCGCTTGTACGAGGAAGAGTCGGTGTCAAGTGGTGCTGCCCGTACTGGGCGACCGGATGAGCGCCAGTCACTGGGCCCATCGGAAAGGGAAGGGAGGGCGCGATCCCCTGTAGATGATGGCCCATCGAACCGACGGCGGGAAGAGTCGCGGGAATCAGAACTGGGGGGAAGAGGGCCGTCACGTCTCCAAGGGTTGTCGAATTTGGAATCATCTTCGAGCCCTCCAAATCCGCCACGTTCTTTGGCTAAGCAACAAAGGAATTTGAATCAGTATCAAGCGGCACTTGGCCACTTGGAGAGTTACGACTCACGAGGTTCCGCGACGCTGACACGGATAGTTCGGCCTGAAAAGTTCTGGATCCAGGTCAGACGATCGGAAACAGCGATGCTCGTTGTCAACTCACGGAGCCACTTTTCGCGAGGGCCTCCTTCAGACTGTCCAAGTCCTCAAACTCGATGTAACCGAATCCTTTTGGTTTCTCCTCTCTGTCCTTGATTATTTTGATGGACTTTGTCTGCGGCTACCGGCTGAGCGGACTGCCGGAATCGTGGCAATAAACGGACCTTGGAAGATCCAAAGAAATCTTCGAGCTCCCGCTCTGTGAGATCAAAGGACAGGTTGCCGATGAAAGCGGTGTAGGGCGGTTGGGTCGGTAATGGCAGATCCTCGCGGGGTGGGCCCATTCCCATTCGATCCGCTTCGGAGGAGAGCACATGAACGGTTGGCAGTATGTTCGCAGGGGAGGCAATTTACGCACGTCGCGTGGACAGGAAATCGTCCCGGCGCCCATAGCGATCATTGCCCCGGGCCATTTCCTCGTCCGTCCTGACAGCAGCTAGAGAAAAAAAGTCAGGCAAGAGGAATCGGGATGCATGGCGAACGGGATCTTACGAGCATTGGGGAGGGAGTCCATCTCGTCAGCCCATGATCCTAGAGCTGGGCAGAATGTCGAGTCAGCGGTGTATCTGGGTTCGGTCATTTTCTTACGCACCGCTGTCGCCGAGGAACTCGTTCAAGGAGATTTTCTTTGCTTTCTTGGGGGCTGCATCGCAGAAACAGGGTGAATGGGCGCACGAAAACAAAGAAAAGGGAACTGACGCATATTTGGGAAGCCAAAAGTACTTGGAGAAAAAGTAAAGAGCTGTTGGCCCTTGTTTGCAGCTTCGAAAACGGCTGTATTTTTTTTATCCCTGTCCTCGATGGAAGGCTCTGTGCGTTGGTGTTGCTCTCCCATGCTGGGCTTATTTACAAGAAAGCAGATAGGGCTCGAATGTACTCAACAAGCAAATGCAAGGCCTTTGGTCAACCCACCGCCGAGGCAGGATGAACCTTAACGCCCCGCCGACACCTCCCGTGGAGGAACCTCCAGTCGAGGCTCCGGAGGATACGTCTACGGCGCCTGTGGATCCCCCCACGACCCCTTATGTTGTCAACGGCAAGCGCAAAGTGCGCTCGTCCAGAGCAACCGACGAACACAGCGCTAGCAAGCGCCCAAAAACATCTGGGGGAGCCATATCTAAGGACTACACGCCCCCGACCGCCCGCCTCGCAGACCTCGGTGGTATTGAAGGATGTATCGAGAAAATGCTCGAGCTCGTCGCAATGCCGCTATGCCATCCCGAGATCTACCTCCACACGGGTGTGCAACCGCCACGAGGTGTTCTACTCCATGGCCCACCCGGGTCCGGGAAAACGCTCCTCGCAAATGCTATAGCTGGAGTACGTCCAACATTATTTCTTCTATCAAAACCGACATTGATAGGTTTCCAGGAACTGGGCGTGCCGTTCATCAGCATTTCTGCGCCCTCCATCGTCTCTGGGATGTCTGGGGAGTCGGAAAAAACGTTACGCGACACATTCGAAGAAGCAAAAGTTAGTTCTAGCCATCGATACTCCCTCACAAGCTTATTCTTTTTCCAGCGTGTAGCACCGTGTCTACTCTTTATCGACGAAATTGATGCGATTACACCAAAACGTGAAAGTGCGCAGCGCGAGATGGAGCGGCGTATCGTCGCTCAGTTCCTTACATGTATGGATGGTACGCCACCACCACACTTGACTCAGTTCTCTTCTCACTTTCCCCTGGTTAGAAATGTCTTGGGACAAGACCGACAACAAGCCCGTCATTGTTATGGGTGCAACTAACCGACCCGACTCTCTGGACGCGGCTCTCCGTAGAGCCGGTAGATTCGACCATGAAATCAGCATGGGTGTTCCCGACGAAGCGGCACGAGCAAAGTAAGCAAGTCCTGTTTCAATTGAGCCCCAGTCGGATAACACATGAATGCAGAATTTTGAAAGTCTTGTCTGCCAAACTGCGCCTCGATGGCGAGTTCGACTTTACTGCGCTCGCAAAAGCTACTCCGGGATACGTTGGCGCGGATCTAGCGGCTTTGACCGGCGCCGCAGGAATAATTGCGGTCAAGCGCATCTTCAAGCAGCTATCGGATGGCACCCTCGTTCTTCCCTCGGGCCCCGAGTCAGTACAGGTCCAAGATGTGCTCATGGCCGACCCTCCCCCACCCACCGGACCCGGTCCTGTTCCAGTGCTTACGCCCGCGTTCTCCTTCTCCTTCCCTATCGCTCCTACTGCTAGCTCCATCGCGCACTTCCTCAATGCTCACCCTTCTCCTCTTACAGAGGAACAGCTTGCCCCACTCCTTATCACGCCTGCGGACTTTATGCACGCACTGAAGCAGGTGCAACCCTCTGCACAGCGTGAGGGTTTTGCAACCGTGCCCGACGTTACCTGGGCGGATATCGGCGCTCTACACGGGACGCGCGACGCGCTGCAGATGGCGATCGTTCTTCCTTTACGACGCCCTCTCCTTTTCCGCAGCGTCGGTATCGCTGCGCCTTGTGGCGTATTGCTCTGGGGACCGCCCGGTTGCGGAAAAACTCTCCTTGCCAAAGCGGTCGCAAACGAGAGCAAGGCAAATTTTATCAGCGTCAAGGGTCCAGAGCTGCTCAACAAGGTATGTTTTTCACACGCTCCTGACGTTGTTTTTCACACGCTCCTGACGTTGCTTTATGCTGATACAATCGATAGTATGTGGGAGAGAGCGAGCGCGCTGTGCGACAGGTCTTTGCGCGGGCGCGGGCCTCTTCGCCATGTGTTATATTTTTTGACGAGCTCGACGCACTCGTCCCGAGGCGGGACGACAGTCTCGTAAGTCTGCCTGTCTCGAGGCTATCTCTACCTAGCTGAGCACGTCTCTAGTCCGAGTCGTCCGCACGTGTAGTGAACACACTCCTCACGGAGCTCGACGGTCTCGACGCGCGCAAGAGCGTGTACGTGGTCGCGGCGACGAATCGCCCCGACATGATCGACCCTGCGATGGTGCGCCCTGGTCGACTGGACAAGTTGCTGTATGTGGATCTTCCTGCGGCGCGAGAGCGCGGGGAGATTATGCGCACTCTGATGCGGGGTGTCCCAGTCGGAGGCGGCGAAAATGCTGTCGAACAGCTCGTGCAGGAACGGTGCGAGGGGTACAGCGGTGCGGACCTGGCATCGCTCCTGCGAGAAGCGGGGGTCAGCGCGTTGCGGCGTGCCCTTGGACGGCCGGACGAAATGGAGGAGGGGACTGGTACGAGCGCTGATGGCGAGGAGGTGACGGTGACTCTCCCAGATTTTGTGGACGCACTGGAGAAGGTGGGTCCGAGCGTAAGCGTTGCACAGCGGCGAAAGTACGAGGCGCTACGGGCGAAGTTTGCAGGACTTCCTGTGCGAGTGGGCAAGGAGGAGGAGGAGAAACGAGTTGATAGTAGAGTCTAAGTCGATTTGTACATAGCATACGTTGCGGCCGAACACAGCCGAACAAGGCCGATAAATATAAAGCCTTATAAAGCTAGTATAAATATATTGATTTCATCAATATAACGAGAAGCGAAAAATTGGATGACTCGTTTTTTTTCAAACCTTCGCTTGTGTCCATCATGTGTCCCCATGCTCAAGGCGACTCTCTGCCCTCTGCGCCCGCTGAAATGGTCGAGGTTCCGCTCACTGGAAATGCGCCTTTGAATGGAAAGCGCGGCACCTCTGCCAAAGTCAACGGCTTCAACGGCCACACTGGGTCGCCAGAACAGACGCGCAACCCATATGCGCCCCGCCCTTCCGACTTCTTGTCCAACATATCCAACTTCAATATTATCGAGAGCACTCTGAGAGGTCAGTCGTGCCAGTTCCTTTTTTCCCCCAGTATCCAACCTCCTTCCCAGAGGGAGAGCAGTTTGCCAATGCCTTCTTCGACACCAAGACCAAAATTGCCATTGCCAAGGCCCTTGATGCCTTCGGGGTCGAGTACATCGAGCTCACCTCCCCTGCTGCATCGGAACAGTCCCGCGCGGACTGCGAAGCTATCTGCAAGCTCGGCCTCAAGTCCAAGATCCTCACCCACATTCGCTGCCATATGGACGATGCCCGGATTGCAGTAGAAACCGGTTTGTATCCTCCCCTCCACTCAGAGTGCCCTTATTCACGAGCCTCTAGGTGTTGACGGTGTCGACGTCGTCATTGGCACTTCGTCCTTCCTGCGTGAATTCTCGCATGGCAAGGACATGGCATACATCACCAAAACTGCCATTGAAGTTATCAACTTTGTCAAGTCCAAGAACATCGAGGTTCGATTCTCATCAGAGGACTCGTTCCGCTCCGACCTCGTCGACCTCCTATCTATTTACCAAACAGTCGATAAAATTGGTGTGCACCGTGTAGGTATCGCCGACACGGTCGGCTGCGCCAACCCCAGACAAGTCTATGACCTCATCCGAACGCTGCGAGGCGTCGTCGGCTGCGATATCGAGGTCCACCTCCACAACGATACCGGAATGGGTATGTCATTTCGGCCCAACTTGTAGACCTTCTCCTGATGCGGCTCTTAGCTATCGCAAATGCGTACACCGCCCTCGAAGCTGGCGCCACGCATATCGATACCTGTACGTGCTTCGGCTGCTCCCTGTCCAGCCTTTTTTCAAACTCTCGTTACAGCGGTGCTTGGCATCGGAGAACGAGTCGGTATAACACCCCTCGGCGGCCTGATCGCCTGCCTCTACGCCGCCAACCCTGAATATGTCAAGAGCAAGTACAACCTCCCAATGCTGCGAGAGATTGAAAACTTGGTTGCCGAGGCCGTCGAGGTCAACATCCCTTTCATGAACCCGATCACGTACGTGCTCGTCTCATTGTTACTTCGCTCTTTTTCTCATAGATCTACCCAGCGGGTACTGCGCCTTCACGCACAAGGCTGGCATCCACGCCAAGGCCATCCTCAACAACCCTAGTACATATGAGATCCTCAAGCCAGAGGACTTTGGGTTGACGCGCTACGTCTCGATTGGGTCCGCGTTCTCCTCTCCCTGCTTGGCTGGCGCTGACGTGGCCGTAGACACCGGTTGACGGGTTGGAACGCCGTCAAGTCGCGAGTGGAGCAGCTTAAGCTGACGATGACGGATGACGAAATCAAGGATGCGACCGCAAAAATCAAGGAACTGGCGGACGTTCGGACACAATCCATGGATGACGTCGACTCTCTGCTACGGATTTACCACTCTGGAATCCAATCTGGGGAGCTTGCGGTCGGACAGAAGGAAGCACTGGACCGACTGCTGCGCCGGCACCGCGAGCAAGCCCACGGTCGTGATATCAGTCCGTCGAGGGAGAGGGAATAAGGCAGGCGCGTCTAATACTGGGCCTAGCAAAAAAGCCTTTGTAAAAAAAAAGTGCACCTCCGCATGATGTAATTGTAAATAGAATGGATGTAGCTCTTCGCGAGCTCAAAGACGGTTTCAACAACATGTATTCCAGGACTGGAGGAAAGGAGATTGTTTTACTGCGCTGTAAACAAGGCCAAACTACCGCCTGAGCTCTCCCATCACCGTCGTCGCCGCTCTAGCGACCAACCCCTCCTCTTCTCCACCCCTCTCACACACACTACATCATGTTCATCGCTTCTTTAATGGCCTTGGTCCTCGCGGCCTCCACCGCGTCCGCACAGGACATCGTATACGATTCGATACACAACGTTACGCCCATCGTCGGGACATGGAGCTCCGGCAGCCAGCATGTTATCCCTGGAGCGGTCCGTTCCCTTTGTTGTACTGTGGAGATTGTCGATTCTCATCCTTGGTTTCCAGGGTTTCGCCAATCCCGCGCAGGAAGCTTTCACCTACCCCAACACTACAGGCGTCGGGTACTCCTTGTGCGCTATATTTTGACGGCCAAATCCGCATCACCTCGCTAATTTCTGCCCACAGCTCTGACGACGGCTGGTACGAACTCGCGAGGTATCGTTTCGCTTCCAACGGTCCGTTTACCTGCTCCACATCTCTGTCACCTAGACATCCTAACGTCCACTGCAGCGTCCGAGCCCAACTGCATCATCGGTACCGTTGTCTGGGCGCACGGAAAATACACTCTCGTCAGCAACGGCTCGATCATCCTTAGGCCCGTCGGCGACGGTTACCAGCAGGTCCAAGCTCCCTGCGCTGCGACCTCCAACTTCATCCAAAATTACAACTTCACGGAGCTCATGCAGTCGTGGCGCATCTTCCAGGACACGCAATTTGGTCCTAAGCTGCACCTCTTCCAGTTTGACGGATCGCCAGTTGCTCCCTTGTTCCGGGTGTCCCCCGACCCGAACATGCTGCCCAAGCGGGTACTGAGGAACGTCTCGGCAACGGTGGTGACTGCCACAAGCGACGGATTGATCACACAGCAGACGCTTACCTCTCGCAAGAAGCGCAGCGCTGCCCCTGAGATCCAGCGCCCAATGGGCGCCGTGTTTGGGCTGGTGGCCGTGGCAATGCTGTCGACGGTGCTGTGACCGCCATCCCTCTTCCTCTAGCATATGGACGATTCGCCTACATACACATATATTATTGTGACCCTGTACCCCGAGGTTCATATATACCAGACCCGGCCAGATGCTAAGAGGTCATTGCGCTCGTTTAAAAAGTGTGACGTGACACTCGAAACTGAGAACCATGGCGCCAACCACGAAACAGTCCCCTTCTAAGAAAACGAGGTCGTCCACGTCGACATCCAAGGTGTCCCTCGCCAAGGTCAAGGGGGAGAACTTCTACCGCAATGCAAAGCAGGTCGCCCGTCTCAAGATGCTCACGGGCGGTAAAGCCGTCCGTGACAAGGACGGAAAAATCATCCAGGCTGCGGCATTCCAAAAGGGCGAAGATGAGACCAAACCGGGGCGCATACAGCCTGACAGGCGCTGGTTCGGTGTGTGCCGGCTGCTCTCAAGTCTCTTGTGGAAATTTAAACAATGCAGGAAATACACGGGTAATTTCGCAGACTGCGCTGGACCATTTCCGCACGAGTCTCTCGACCAAGAAGGATGACCCGTACTCGGTTCTCCTGCGCCGCAACAAGCTGCCCATGGCACTTTTGGATGATGCAGCAAATCCCAATTTACGCAAGGTCCGTTTCCCGTGTTTCGACGAAAGGAGGGGGGAAACTCATCTATTCCAGCGCCCGCACATCGTTGAAGTAGAGCCCTTTGGTGATACATTCGGTCCCAAGGCGCAGCGGAAGCGGCCCAGAATCGAAGCCGGCTCGTTCGACGAGCTCAGCAAGCTCGGTGCAGCAGCGGAGGAAGAAGCTGCCGACGCCGCTCTCGTAAATGGTACCGGCACCGTCGGTAAGTCACTCCCTACACGTAGTACGCGCAAACCAGCTAAATAATGCACAGAACGGCTGGCGTCGTCTATCATCGAGCCGCAGACGCATGCGGATTACCACGAGCCAATCTATGCAAAAGGCACGTCGCGCCGCATTTATGGCGAGCTGTACAAGGTCATCGACTCTTCCGACGTCATCCTCCACATCCTCGACGCCCGTGATCCCCTCGGGACCATCTGCGAGTCGGTGCTGGAATACGTCAAGAAGGAAAAATCTCACAAGCAGATTGTGCTCGTCATCAACAAATGCGACTTGGTGCCGAATTGGGTCACCGTATGTTGCTCCCCTCATTAGTTTGACCTTGGCTTATTTTATCCAGGCCCGCTACATACAGCACCTGACGCCGCGTTACCCGACGATCGCGTTCCACGCGTCACCGAACCACTCCTTTGGCAAGGGCTCTCTTATCCAGCTCCTGCGGCAGTTCGCTCAGCTCCACTCGGACAAAAAACAAATTTCGGTGGGCTTTATCGGGTATCCTAACGTCGGCAAAAGCAGCGTCATCAACACGCTCAAAAGCGGGAAGGTATGCCGTGTCGCGCCTGTTCCCGGTGAAACCAAGGTAAGCTGACGGCCTACTCTTATATGCATTGTCGAGGCTAACACACCACAGGTCTGGCAATACATCACTCTAACACGGCGCATTTATCTCATCGACTGCCCGGGCATTGTTCCAACCTCTGCGCACGACTCGGAGACATCGACGGTGCTCAAGGGGGTCGTGCGCGTGGAGGCGTTACCCACGCCGTCGGATCACATCCCCGCCCTGATGGCACGCGTGAAGCCGGTCTATCTCTCGCGCACATACGGCGTAGCACTGCCCGAAGAAGGCAGCTGGGCGCCGGAAGAGTTCCTCGACAAGCTCGCGCGGATGAAGGGGCGCCTGCTCAAGCACGGCGAACCCGACCTGGATTCGGTCGCCAAGATCGTGTTGAGCGACTGGGTGCGCGGGCGGATACCGTTCTTCGTCGCGCCACCGGAGCGCTCAGAGGAGTTGAACAAAAGCGAAGCGAAAGAGCGCGCGCGGCGGGAAAAGGGCAAGGGCAAGGCAGCGGAGAGCGGCTGGAAGGGGCTACAGGGCGCAGACGGGGAGGTCCCTGGCGTGCGACAGAATCTGGGAACAATCATGCAGAAGAATACGTTCGTGGCGGAGGATGTTCGGCCACTGGACGACCTGGTTGTCGGCCCTGCTGCTGCGGAAGCGGAACAGGATGAGGTCGAACCCGAGGGCAGCGAAGATGAGGCGAAGGCTGGCGACGAGGAGGAGCTGACATGGAACGATGTCTGCGATGGCATCAAGGGAGACACGAACCCTGGGACGACTGTTGCTAATCAAAGTATCGTCTTTTCTTTTCTATCTTGCCATAGACTGATAGCTGTTAGACGAATCGGACGCGGATCACGAGGGAGCTGGTCCCAAAAAGGAGCCACGCATGAAGACGAACAAGGTACATAATGTCTGTTGCATTCTCCGTCATTGCTGAGGCCGCGGACAGAAAAAAGCAGCCAATTTCTACTCCGGCGCTAATGTCAAGAACAAAAATCGGAGCAAGTCTGCATTGCTCAAATCACTTCCTCTCGGAAAGCGGGCGGAGGGGCGCGGGCGGAAGAAAGATTGATAGGCTCGCATGTACACTGTCTGCACAGAAAGCAAGGGTGTTTCTTTCGCATTCGGAGCGTAAAATGTATACACTCATTAAAGCGTCGACTGCCAGTTCCTATAGGCAAGGTATTGTAGTCTTGGACTTAGATTTTCGGAGTTCGCGTTGAACGTTGAGTACGTTGAGTGCTTTTGAGTCCAAATTTCAAGCTTGAAATCCAACTTGAATCAGAAGAATTTGAAATTTAATTTCCGAGTCGGAAGCTGAGTCAGCTGACCGTGCAAGCCAAACATCACCCTCATTTTCCATTCGTACTACCACGGTCACCACGGCCCATACATACCTTTGCGTCGTTTCCCTCTACTAGATATCTGCGGATGTCCAGTGAATACCCCAGTCTGTTCCGTACGTTCTTCTCCCCTTTTCAAGAAAATTCTCGCTGACGTTGTCGTTCAGGGTCGGAGCAGATGAGCCTGGTGCAGCTGTTCGTGCCGACCGAGGTTGCCCACGACACTGTAGCAGAGCTCGGAGAGCTCGGAAATGTCCAGTTTAAAGACGTGAGTCCTCGACTTCGCCACTGCACAGAATGACAGCTCCCCTTTTGCGCAGTTAAATCCAAGCATCAACCCTTTTCAGCGCTCGTTTGTCGGTGAGATACGTCGCATCGACGAGATGGCTCGTCGGGTCCGCTTTTTCGCCACTCAAATCGAGAAGGAAAAGGACGTCATTCCGATTCGCCCCCTGTACGATTCGGCGCCATTGATCACCGTTGGACCGCGTGCTGCGCAGACCCTCGATGAGCTGGATGTTACCTTGGCGGAGCATGAATCGCGTCTCATGAGGATGAATGAAAGCTACCAGACCCTCAGCGAGCGTACTAAGGAGCTCGTTGAAGCACGTCATGTTTTGCGCGAGACGGCAGTTTTCTTCGACAAAGTGAGCACATTTACATCTATCGTTGCAGCTCTGACTTTCCACAAGGCGCAGGTCCAGCACACCGATATCCGCTCTTCCTTCGATGACAGCTCAGCGCCGTTGCTCCAGCATGACGATCGCGAGAACCAGTTTTCGTCCTCGGGCATCCAGTTCGACCTCGAGTTCGTCGCGGGCACCATTGACCGTGCGCGTGTGCCCACCTTCGAGCGCGTCCTCTGGCGCGTCCTGCGCGGTAATCTGTACATGAACCACACGGACATCGTTGAACCATTCGTTGACCCCCTCACCGGATCTGAGACGCGCAAGAACGTGTTCATCATCTTTGCGCACGGCGACGCTTTGCTCGCCAAGATCCGCAAGGTCGCCGAATCGATGGGCGCTACTCTGTACCCCATTGACGCCAATGCAGACAAGCGCTCGGATTCGCTCCGTGAGGTCACCGTCCGCCTCGAAGACCTTCAAACGGTGTTGTACAACACCGGCTCGAACAGACGTAGCGAGCTCGTCAAAGTGGGCGAGAGTTTGCGGAGCTGGCAGGATGTTGTACGGAAGGAGAAGATGATCTACGAGGCCCTCAACCTCTTCAACTACGACGTGAGGCGGAAGACGCTCATCGCCGAAGGATGGGTGCCCACCAGGGACATCCCAGAGATCCAGCTAACGCTCAGGAGAGCCACAGTACGTCGGGTTTTCAATGCCCATGGGCCTATAGTCATTCTCGCAACAGGAACACTCCGGGACGAGCGTCCCTCCGATTCTGCACGAGCTTCATACGACCAAAACCCCGCCGACCTACAACCGCACGAACAAGTTCACCTTGGGATTCCAGACGATCATGGACAGCTACGGAATCGCAACATACCAGGAGGTCAACCCAGGTCTATTCGCCGTTATCACCTTCCCGTTCTTGTTCGCAGTCATGTTCGGCGACATTGGCCACGGGTGCATTATCTTCGCCGCTGCGCTCTACATGATAATGGTCGAAAAACAGTGGGCTAAAGCTGATCTTGGCGAGGTGCGTCTATAGGTCACTTTGACATCATTGTACTGACGCTTCGCTACAGATTGTTGGACAATTTTTCTTGTATGTGCTCCCTCGACCTACCTGTGCATATCCTGACATGATTGGTACAGCGGTCGTTATATCATCCTCCTCATGGGCCTGTTCTCGGTATACACCGGTCTCATCTACAACGATATTTTCTCTAAGGCCCTCCACCTCTTCCACTCTGGGTGGGAGTTCCCACCGATGGGAAATAGCACCCGCATCACGGCGACGTTCAATGGCCATACATACCCCTTCGGTCTGGACCCTGGCTGGCACGGCGCCGATAACGGTCTCGTCTTCATCAACTCGTACAAGATGAAAATGTCCGTTGTCTTAGGGGTTATCCACGTCTGTGTTTTCTTCTTCCATATTCATATCCCCCACTGACTTGCGCGGCTAGATGACGTTCGCTCTCTGCCTCCAAATTCCGAACCACCTCCGCTTCAAGCGTCCAATCGACATCTACCTCAACTTCATCCCGCAGCTCATCTTCCTGCAGTCCATCTTCGGGTACCTCGTCGTGTGCATCCTGTACAAGTGGAGTGTCGACTGGTCCAAGTCGCCGACTGCGCCCCCGTCGCTGCTAAACATGCTCATTTCGATGTTCCTGACGCCCGGCGTGGTCGACCCCGCGACGCAACTGTATCGTGGGCAGGGCATGGTGCAGACGGTGCTGCTGCTTTGCGCGGCGGTCTGTGTGCCGATTTTGCTCATCGGGAAGCCGTACTATGTCTGGCGGGAGATGAAGGAGCGCGAGGGTGCAGGGTACGTGGGCGTCGCGCACGGCGAGGACGACGGGCTGCTCGGCGATGAGGAGGGGACGAATGGACACGGTAACGGCGGCGCGGTAATAGAGGACGCCGACGAGGAGCACGTACGTACAACTGCCTGCATTGCTTTTCCCGCGCTCATCGATGATCGATTATCGTAGGAACAGCACGACTTCAGCGAGGTCGTCATCCACCAGGTGATTCACACCATCGAGTTCTGCCTCGGATGCATCTCGCACACTGCGTCGTATCTTCGTCTCTGGGCACTTTCGCTCGCGCACGCACAGCTCTCCGAGGTCCTCTGGACCATGACCCTTGAGAGTTTTCTCGGGCCCACGTCCATCTTTGGTTGGATCGTGCTCGCGATCATGGGATTCGGGTGGTTCACCCTAACGGTCTTCATCCTGTGTCTCATGGAGGTGCGTTGCCGCTCGTCCTTCTGTTGTTCGTCCCTCATACTCATGCGGTCCACAGGGCCTGTCGGCGTTCTTGCACGCGCTGCGGCTGCACTGGGTCGAGGCGAATAGCAAGCATTACGAAGGGACTGGATATGTGCGTTGCTTTCCGTTTCCATGATTTCCTGGCTTGCTCATGGCTTGTCGCAGGTGTTTGCACCTCTGAGGTTTGCTGAGATATGATATCCTATTAGCTCGCATCAAGTACCCATTTCGCGTGTTCGTCCGTGAACACATTCTTTCGATGCATGTTGGAACCCATTGAATTTCCAACAAAACTTGAGTTCGACAGAAAGCTTGGTCTACTGGGAGAGACGACATCTGTGCACTCACGATTGATAGGGGCTCTCTTCGATGGTATGCTCTCTCTCTTTTGACACCACGGTACGCGCGCGGGACCTGTCCGAGTCGCTCAGCCTCGGCGTCTTGCCTCCAGCCTAGTCTCGAACCAGACGCTTTTCGAGAGGGCG
>CVRE01181050.1:0-11984 GCA_001179765.1 Crepidotus sp. BD-2015
TTTTTTTTAACCGAGAAACGACCTTGGGCATTATTGTTCGAGTTTGAAGGGAAAGCGGTTCAGGATCACTGATGCAGGGAATCAGATTCATTATGCAATCATGCGCGGGTTGTGTCCGGCCAATTGTTTGCTCGAGCCGCTGAAGCCTCCCTTGCTCTCTGCCCTCATCCATGGCGGAGAAGGATGCAACCGTCCGACTGCGCCGCGCCGTCAAGGGTATCCAGACCACTCACATCCTCCTCCTGTCCCATTCTGACTTGCCTTGCAGAGAACAACCTTTTCATTGTCAAGCGCCTCATTCAGAGAACGGATATGCGCAATCCAGATCCAGCACCTCGTCGATTCACCTCCCTTGCCTGGGCTGCTGTCCTCGGCCACGAAGAAACCTTCGAGTTCCTGATGACCGCAGGCCACGACGATGCCGAGCTGAGCAAGGCACGCCGTTCTCCCGTTCTCCCGTATGTGGCCCGTATTCATCCGGATCTTGTTCCAGGACTCGGAAAACAATACCATTCTCATGCTCCTGGCCGACCACACACCGACCACCCTGACCAGCTCCCGGCCCGGCAATGTGGACATTATGGGCGCGGCATTACGCATGGCTCGGCTTTACTATGACCGCTACCCAGACATACTGGACTGGTCAAATGTGCATGGAAAGACGGCGCTCCATATAGCAGCGCTCAAGGGTCACGAAGAGCTTGTCCGAGTGCGTGCAATCTGATACTGGTTTCAAACCTGCCGCTTATTTCTTTCTTGCACCATTAGATGCTTTGTGATTTCGGTGCAGACGTCGATCTGTCTGATAATAAAGGCAACACGCCATTACACTAGTAAGCCCGTCCTTGTCCCCTCGGATCGCAGCGTTGATCTACTTTCATCGCAGCGCTAGCTCCTGGGGCCATATACCAGTGGTGCAACTTCTCATCGAGCGGGGTTGTCAATATACCGCCAAGAATAATGAGGGCTTCTCAGCGTCGGACTACGCGTATTCGTGCGTGCTGGACACCCTCTTGATTCTACGCGGGTGTTGATCTCTCCCTTCCGCAGCTTCAGCACCAAGGATACTCTCCAAGACACCGCACGGTTACAATTTGAAAATAACAAAAAGAGCCGTCGGGGTGTGTATGCACAAGCTGCTGCCAGAGGCAACGAATGGGGTGGTTTCACACATGTTAACATGCCGCTCCCAGTACCATCGAAGGCGCGCGACTTCAAGCAGTCACCGAACCGAATGCGGAGTGGGTCCGGAACTAGTCGTACGACGACAACTTCGGACAGCGGGGAAGTTGATAGCAATGGCTTGGCACCTGCTCATCGAAGCCAATCTTCATCTTCATCTCCATCAACAGGGCCCCATCCATACCTTTCCCCCCCATCGAGCAATGGAGCATTCCCGTCTTCATCTCCCTCGATGATGCGCTCCTCCTCACTCAATCCGCCTTCCGCTTCTACGATATCACCAGTGGCAAGCCGAATGCGAGAGCGAGACGCAGATGCTCGGGAGAAGTACCTCAACCGGAATCGTTCCGGAAGTCAAGGAACTTCTTCCACTGAGAACAAGTCGCAAAATGGATCGTTCTTTTCCTCTGGCCCAGCTGATGAAGACAGCGTCTCATCCTTACAACGCCTTGGCGCGAGCGGGTCGGTGACTCCCCGACGGCTACGGCCATCCATGTCCGCTGCACAGCTGCGAACGACTCCCGAAACCCTAAATATCATCACATCACCCCTCCCCTCCTCTTCAGAGAACAGGAGTCGAGCTGGCACCAACCCCACCGCCCCCCGGCCGACGATTCCCCTCGATCGGTCGTCGTCAATATCCACTTCCCCGCCCGTTAACGGCGCCGATGGAAGTATCTTCGAAGAGTCCGGAAACTACACTGGACCTCCGAGCCAGTACGCCCAGTTTCCGGAACCACCCCTGCTAGCTCCAGATGACAGCAGCACGCCGACTGCTGGACGACGATTAGCATTTCATATCCTATCAAAACCCCTTCCCAGCACGGACCCGCCACAGCAGACCGCATACCACAGACGCGGCATCTCTGCGACTTCCCTCCGCAGCTCATAGCTGCTGCACTTTGTACCCAGTAGTATTTTTATTCCTGCTCTCCGAACTTGACCTGCTTTGTTGTTCCACTTGTACTTGCCCCCCTTCACACTTATTTATGTATTGGTACCACCGTGTATGAATATTTCCAGTCGAAGACCCGCACTACCCACTTGCCCCCCCGTCGGAAGCCCGGAAGCTTGGGTTATACTAATAGCGAGCGAGCACCGAGTGCAAGTTTAGAACGGCCGACACGTGCGTCCGGGGCGCCGAAAGGCAGACTGACCTGACGGACAACGCGCGCTTTACTTAAGGCAGCAGCCTGCCAGCGCCCTTTTCCCTTGCCATCCGATGATCCCTCCAATTGCCGACCAAGAGGACCCCTCGAGCCAGATTCCCTGGCCCACCCGCCCCAAGAAGCCGGCGGATAACTCTACTGGGACTGAGGATGAGGCTTCCGGCGGTCCGAGCAACGTCGAGGAAGTAGCAAAGAAGATTTTGACCTCTGGAAAGCGCCGTCTGACGACATGGGACCTCATCACCCTCAGCATATCCATGGCTGGCGCCCAGATTGCGTGGACCGTCGAACTTGGGCGAGTAGCTGTGCACATATGTTGCCACGAAGCACCGGGCTGATCTTCGGGCTAGCTACGGGACTCCGTTCCTGCTTGGCCTGGGTGCGTATATTGCCGCTCGTTAACCTCCGTCGGGCTTCTTACCACGAAGCACACAGGCATTTCGGAGCAACTCACCGCGCTTGTCTGGTTAGCCGGTCCCATCAGCGGGCTCATCGCGCAGCCTGTTATAGGCAAGTTGTCTTCGCCATACTTTAAAACTGAAAATGAACGAGTCGTCGTAGGCGCCGTTTCCGACTCTTCGACCTCAAAGTATCGCCGCCGGTACTGGATCATACTTTCGACCGTCGCTCTAGTCGTTTCGACACTCATCCTCGCATACTGTGAAGATATATCACGATTCTTCATCAAGCTGCTTACCATTGGCGCGGGCGACGAAAAGAAACAGATCAAATGGGTACGCCTGAAGCGCTCGTACCGAGCAGAGAACTTGATGTAATACAGTCTGCAAACACCGCCATCGGGCTCGCCATTTTCTCGTTTTATATCCTGGATTTCGCCCTCAATGCTCTTCAAGCCTCGCTCAGGAACTTGTTATTGGATATCGCGCCTGCTTCTCAGCTGAATTCGGGTAATGCCTGGCACGGTAGGATGACCAATGCTGGAAACATCATAGGATACGGTAGGCCGTCCATATCCGAGTCCCTCTACCTCCCACTGACACCTTAAATTCCGAAGGCTTCGGTAGGCCGTCTAAAACCCGAATCCCTCTACCTCCCCCTGACATAATAACTTTCCAAAGGATTTTTACCTCTTGCCGAGCTGCCCTTGATAAATTTGATTGGTGGAGACCAGTTCCGCAAGGTGAAATCTGCCCCCCCAAATACAACATTCGTCGATGGCTGATTCTCAATCAGTTTTGTATTATCTGTATCGTCATCCTTGTCGCCACCGTCGCCACGACTTGTTATTGCCATGAAGAGCAAGAACGGCCTGCCCTGCATCAAAAGAAAAGGTTTGCCTTGCCTGAAATTTCGACGCCGATCTGATATCGGCTCAAGCAAAGGCGGTGAGGTATTGGCAAACATACGGACTGCCATCGTCAATCTGCCGCGGCCCATACGCCGCGTTTGCTACGTGCAACTTTTCGCCTTCATGGGATGGTAAGTTTGATACTCGAGGCGTTTTCAAATGCTCATGTCGAGTCCAGGTTCCCATTCCTGTTTTACGCGTATGCTGTTCATTGGCCCGCGATGTTCTCCGACCCATGCAATTCATGTTTAGGACGACCTACATGGGCCAAATCATGGCCCAGGAACTGGGCAAGGAGCCTGACCATGAAAAAGCGACTCGCACCGGAGAATTCGCCATGCTGATGTACAGCATGGGTGAGGTTTCTTCAGGTTGCCTTCGATTGTTTCAATTAATTGTGGTGCAGTTGCCGTCGTGTCGGGAACCGTCCTGCCTCACCTTGCAAATCGGGACCGCCGCTTAATGGCCCATCAAGGGGACGACGACGAGGACGCTGAGCTCACCCGGATCCGGAACACAGTTCGGCAATGGAAAGTCGAGGCTGCTCGTCAAGGACGACCCCTTAGGCTACCTGTCATGCCCTTCCTCCTCCGCAACATCTGGACCGGGGCGCTTGTTCTGTTCGCGTTGCTTACGATGTCCACGTTCTTCATAACTACAGTGTTCCAGGTAGGATGTCTCCCTCCCCACCTGCCGCAACGCTGAAAAGATTCTAGGCGACCATCTTCATTAGCCTAATCGGGATTTGTTGGTCAGTTGCCAGTAAGTTGGGCACCATCTACTCAACCTATATCTGACGCTTCCATGAGTGTGGGCCCCGTTCGCGGTCTTAATGGAGGTGAGTCCTAGATGGCGTCCGCATTGCCGGTTTTGTGCTTCGGAGAAACTCCATTCCGCAGCGGCTGTTCGGTAATTGCCGACAGTGTGCCGGATTCGGAAAACACACACAGTACGCGGTGAAGTGGGCTAATCGCGTTTTCAGCTGCTCAAGGACCTCTCCAATTCTCCCCCGATATCCGGCGGTGTGCGCCCTTCTCATGGTCGTACATTATCCACCCCGGCCACTGGGAGGGGTCGTCGGGGAAGCGGCGGAAGCAATGAACAGCAACCGTTAATTCGTAGCCGCTCGTACGACGCGTACGATGCAGCCACAGAGGACGTTCCCCCGGCTGCTCGTGTAGCTGGTGGAACGATTTTAGGGGTGCATAACCTGGCTATTGTCGCCCCTCAACTGATTGTGCGCGTTTCCTCCTATTCCCGTTTGGGTCCTTCTAAATCATTTACAAGGTCGCTATTGCGACTAGCGTGATATTCCGCGTCGTCGATGGAGAGGCTGGCGTAGACCCTGGGAGTGAAAACACATACCTGGGCAAGAACGGTGTTGCATGGGTCCTCCGGTTCGGAGGTGTCTGCACGCTGGTCGGGGCTCTACTCGCTCGCAGAGTACCTCCTACTCCGACGGAGAGAGCGATGAGACGCCGTCTCGGGGAAATGATGGTACTGCGGGAAGGAGAAGACGCGTCCCCGTGAATAGTGCAGAATGGACACGGTCAGTGTAAGAACATCCTCTATCTCTCTCTTTCGGGTCTTTGCTTTCGACCATGCACAAACTAGCCTACACTATGAGAATACATATTGCATAGTTCCAGCCATCGCGGCCTTGGGTTGATATTGAGGTGCAAGGTATGAGGGTGACAGGCGGTCGTGGTGCTTCAAACAGGCGATCGTACAGAGAAGCCCCTGCAGCGCTCCAGTCACACCAGAAACGACACACGCAGTTCGGTCTCTCACAGTCATGTTCCTTGGATGTATTATGGAAGATGCGGACTGATAGAGCGCGTGTCCAGACAGAATTAAAGCCGCGTTCAAACCGAAGGGCATCCACGAGGGAGTGGTATTCTGGCTCTGTCATGCATGTTAGACGAGGAGGGGTGCGGAGGACTGGTAATTAATCACCACCGTCGCGGCCACATATAATGGCGCAGGCAGCATGTGTTCCGTCGAACCTTGATATCTCCCAGTGGAAAGTATCAAGGTGGTCGCCTGAACGATTGTGAAGCAAGAAACGTGCGGTGATAAAAGCGTCGCACCTTGTTCGAAGATCGGTGTCCGATTCTGAGCGACCAGTTCCCCATCATCCTCGTCTGGTACGAAGATGCGCCCTGTGTGCAGCATCACTTGCTTTTCGACTAGTGCATTCTTGGGCAAGCTCTCAACAACCAGGAAGAGCGTAGGTGTTGCTGCGCCTCGCTAGGACGATGGTCAATATCTTGATTATGTCGTATCAATCCATTTACCTGGTCAAAAGCGGCATGACCACGCTTCACATGTGAAAGATCAGACGCCCTTGCCAGCCAGTATAATCCCAGTTGAGTGTGCCCAGCCCATCCGCCACCAGTATTGGTGCTGACAGCATCAGTCACTCGGTTAACATGCTGGAGGGACAGCGCTGTCTCCAGAGCTAAGGATCGGGGCACCGGCAGTGAAAGACTGCTGGGATTCAAGCCGATCTGACCAGAAATAAATAACCGGTTATCTGCCTGGGCTTCGCTTAGATCAGAAATAGCCGGCAGACTGAATGACCTACCATTATAGCTTGTGAGTATGGACCTATGTTCGCTGGAGCCCAGTAGCTCAGACTTTGAACATGCAACGCATGTCGTTCCGTTGGCCTGCAATGGGCTATACAATCAAGCCTTATCCGAGACGGGGCAGGAAGGTCAACAGCGACACAAGCCCGAGCTGGTGGACTGGTCCCGAAAAATGTACCATACACGGCATTGACAGCCGTGAAAATGTCCATAGAGGACAGTAAGATATTTATATTTGCGCAATCGGAGAGCTCAAGCGAATATCGGGCAAGCTCCTCTGAGGAAATGATCAACCGATGACTGTAGATGGGAACATTACTGCGCACCTCGGAGAAGCGCAAAACATTGCTGAACCTCTTCCTCTATCGATTTCCCGTCCAAGTTTGAGGAGACATTGGAAATGGCGATCCACGGATCGATCTTTCTGCTCTGTGGGCTGAGAGAACTGCTGGACCAGTGGCTGGCTTCAGGCTTCGTTGGCGGCGAAAATTCGCTCTGAAACTCTATCATTTGATGTTGAACATAGGCGAATCTCTCATCCAAGACATCTGGAACGTGAAAAGCTGGGAGCTCGGCGACGGGCTTGAGTTCCAGGACTGCGCCTTTTATTCGCAGAAATGCTACGGTTGCGAATGCGCTGTCCGAGTGAATCACGGTTTCCACCTCGGTCCTGGAGAGAGTCGGTATACGAAGTTCGTATAACGGGACGGCTTACAATACGATCCGATGTTTGAACAGCGGGCAGTCTAAGGTCAACGTTTCGTATTCTCCGCCTTCCCCACATATATGGGCCCCATAAAGAGCATTCTGATTGGGTTCAGCTTGGGAATAGATGCCAAAATAAACAGGACGCTCGCCAGCTTCACAAGAGTAGGCTCCATCTCGGCGAGCGTTTTGCCAAGATGCTTAACGGTGAGACCGATGCCCGCAACTTTGATTAGAATTGCCTCCATCCCCACTGCAATCATCTCCGACATTAATTCGCCCTGGTCTCTTTGCCACAGATAACACAGTGGAGTAAGAGACAGACGGCGGCATCTATGCTGAGGTGTGAGATCCAGCATTTACGGAGACATGTGGACTTGCACATGCTCGACCCGCACCCTCTGATAATTGGAAAGGATTGCACCGACGGAGACACCCTCGATATCTGGGTGGTGGGACTAGGAGTGCATTCAGTTATGAACTTGACAGAATTACGATAATGCATTACTTTAACGGTCGATAACAAAGCGTAGAGGTCCTCGGTCTCATCTCCTGCTACCCCGTTGGCTCCGCTGCGAGCGCCGTACTCGGAGCCTTGCTCGACAGCCTGGCCAGATATGACGCGTCGGTAAAGGGGTACATCAAGAGCGCGCGCCGCGAGTTCTATTGCGTCCTGTCCGACGGTTTGATACATGTACGAGTCGAGTTCCTCTGCGATCGTTCAGGTCATCGAAACGAGACAGGGCTGCCAAACCTTTGCCAGGCTCTGGCCCAAGGGAAGCGGCGGATACGAGTCGATGCCCATTGCGTTCGCAGTGCAAGAGATTGTAGCAGCTGTCCTTTCCTCCGCTTAGGAGCGCGACGTACTTCATTTTTGGCAAGAATTTTGCAACATGTGACCGCAGAATTGTTGACTCGACCGTCCACGCTCAACGCCGCCTGTTGCACTGACTCTTTCGAGTCTCAACTCTTTGCCTCTACGATGCCCACAGTAGCGGTAGACAAGGCGGATCTGTGGCAAAGACTTGGCCGCGAATACTGTGACTGCCCATCTCAAATAACTCTCCCATCTCTCTGATCGAGCTCAGCTTCAGAGGACTTTGACCACCTTTGCTTCGAGTATGGGCTGGAACTGGACGAAGATGTGCGTTATGACCGGGCTCTACTCGATCCAGTGGTAATCGTTGTGTAGACCACTGCTGAGGTCGAGGAAGCCATCAAGCACGGCCTCCCGGCTGAACGTCCAGTAAGTTTTTGCATACCACACCGAGGAGTGAGCTCAAGTATATCTTTGGTAGCAACTGAAAATAGAGATCCCTGCAAATAGGTCGGCTTGTTGTTTCCTGGCCTTGCGATCTCTCAATCGCGCGACCCAGATACGATCTTCTGTGCATCGAAGGAATCTCGCGGGCTCTCCGCGTTTTCCTTGGAAAAGCAGCTGCACCACGATACAAACTTGTTATGCCTGCAGGAGGTGAAGCAAGCCTTTTGAACGTTACTATTAGCCCGGAGGTCCGTCGTCGTGTCGCATTCTCTGCCATCAAGGCTGAAACCAGTCCCAGACTAAAAAAATCCGGCCACACTTTGCATGCGCCATTCTTCGCAATGTCAAGTTCACCGAACGATCATACGCGTCTTTCATAGATTTGCAAGACAAGCTGCACCAGAATATTTGTAGACGGCGGCAGCTCGTCGCAATTGGAACTCATGACTTGGACACACTCCAAGTGCCGTTCCGATACGAAGCTAGAGCCCCGAAAGACATCAAGTTCGTTCCGTTGGGCAAAAACAAGGCATACACAGCGGAGGAGCTTATGACAGTGTACGAAGTGAGTTAGGGAAATAGCCGCGTAGGTTGTCTATTAATGACCTCTCAGTCGGAAAAACACCTGGCAAAATTCCTTCCCATCATCCGCGACTCGCCCGTCTACCCTATCATCTACGACGCAAATGACCAAGTGTTGTCGATGCCTCCGATCATCAACTCTGAACACAGCAAGATCACCTTGAACACCCGAAATGTCTTCATCGATGTGACTGCGACTGATCAAACGAAACTCGATATCGTCGTCAACATGGTGGCGACGATGTTTTCCGAGTATTGCGCGGAGCCTTACACGTAAGCCTTTTATGTGCCGCCCAGTAAAGTATCCTCTGAAGTTCGAGCAGTGTCGAACCCGTCAAAGTCATCCAGGCAGATGGCCAGGCGCGAATAACGCCTGATCTATCGGGACGGCATACCACTGCACACGCTTCCTACGTCAATTCGTGCACTGGTCTCAAACTCTCTGCCTCCGAGGTCTCTAAGCTCCTTGGGAAGATGTCCCTATACACATCAGTTTCTCCTTCAAACGCAGACGAGGTTTTGGTGGAAATCCCTCCGACTAGGCCAGATATCCTGCACGAATGCGATATCATGGAGGACGCGGCCATCGCATACGGGTTCAACAACTTGCCTCTTTCATTCCCTGCCACAACGACAGTTGGTCAACCTTCAGCGATTGGCCAACTTAGCGACGTTGTGCGCAGAGAATGGGCGTTGGCTGGATGGGTCGAAGTCCTGCCTCTGATTCTCGTAAGTCAATCGTAGTTTTACTTCAGGGCAGTATTCATCCCGCGTCTTCAGTGCTCTCATGAAGAGAATTTCGAATTCCTCAACCACGTCGACGACGGTACAACGGCGGTCAAGATCGCCAATCCGAAAACCCTGGAATTCCAGGTGGTGCGTACAACGCTTGTCCCAGGGCTCCTCAAGACTGTTCGTGAGAACCGCTCGCACCCGCTTCCCATCAAGATCTTTGAGACCAGCGACGTCGTGGTCAAAGATTCCAAGCGGGAGCGACAAGCCCGGAACATCAGGCACGCGGCCGCGGTTTGGTGCAACAAGACGGCTGGGTTTGAGGTCGTCCATGGTATGCTGGACCGCGCGATGAAGATGCTCGACGTTCCTAGGATTGCCAGCCACGATCACAAGGCGAAAACAGGCTATTACATCAAGGAGACCAGTGGTAGGCGGTTGTTCTCCTTCGCTATGCTTTCTACAAGCTGAGCGCTCCCAGATCCCATGTTTTTCCCTGGACGTGCGGCAACCATATACTATCGTCCACCGCCAATCAAGCAAAGCGCGCTGTCAACAGTCAAAGCCGAGCTCGAGTCGGCCTTGCATCTGCAGGACGATATGAAGCTCGGGACTTTGGGGATATTGCACCCCACAGTCCTCGAGAAGTTCGACATTGGTTACCCGTGTTCTAGTCTCGAGTTCACGCTAGAGCCTTTCAAAAAGAAGATGCAGAAGATTTGGACCAACGAAGAATAAAGCCCCGCGTGTACAGTGTAATTGTCGAATAAATATATTCGCTGGTGGCATCTATTTCTTTGCGGGTTCTTCTTCTGCTCCTCCAGAAAGCACTGTGAAGACATGAGTGAACTAGTAGCAGAATAACATGGAACTAAGCTGACTGAGCGCAATCAGTATCGCGAGCCCATACATCTGGAGCCAGCAAGTCAGGGGCAGCAAGAGTGGGGATACGACTACCTACCCAATACTGCTGGAAAAGACTCTTTGGTGGCACAGGCACAACGGGTTCGCCTTCGGGGGTAAGGGGCGGGGGCATGCGCAGTTCGGGTCTAGAAGTCATTTAGATGCACATTTTACGTTCGGCGCCATGCCTCTTACTGCGGGGGAGGTCGAGACGACCTGATCACAACGGTGGTGTTCAGGTTGGCGACATTACTAGCGAAAGAGAGCAAAGGCGACGGTGCTTTCGATTTCTTCGGGCACGCGCCGTTGTGTGCTATCGGGGCAACAAAATAGTCTAGAGCGAATGGGCTGCTCCCGAGCGCAGTGTGTAGAATGATGGTCTCTGAGATAGCTTGATTGAGGTGGCACTGAGTTCGCAAAAAAAAAGATCAGCAGCAGGACAACAGTCGGGACCTGACTGGACTCACCACCTTTACCGCGGAAGCAATGTCCCACTGGCCTCCCACTCCACCTCCTTCGTGTTCTAGGGCAAGCGCGACCTGGTACAGCGCTCCTTTGACGGCCTGGATTCCGCCGGCGAACTGTCTCAAATCGTCGGCCAATGACGGTGAAGGCTGGAACGAGGCATCGCCGTTGGCTGGAACGAGTATCGTTCCGCGCGAGATGAAAGGAGATTCAGGCTGGTTGGGCTCGTAAATGCGGTGGTGGACGTGGAAAGACGAGTCTGCACCCCAGACAAGGGGCACACTGGCGAGTAGGAAAAGTCCAAGTAGCATCGCGATCCACACAGCTGATGCCATCACACTTCCCGATTGGCTGCAATTACCAGTTCCATATTCGGTTATTTCGGTGGGCTGGACGAGTCTGGACGCTGACGCCGGGAGTGACCCGTCCAATTGGTTTTTATGGAGCCTTCGAGACCATACACACACAGTCTTTTAATAGCAATGTCGCCCTTTAACTCGTCTCCCAACTTTCCACCCTCTTTTCCACCCTAATTCCGCACATTGCACAATTCAGCGCCCTCCATGGCCGTCAAGCGTCCACATCCAACTTCCTCGCGTCCAAACGTTGACTTGGCACATCTCGTCGCCAAGCTCGACTCGCTTGCCAGCTTCTACCAGCAGCAGCTAGATTGGGTCGATGAAACCCGAGCCCAGGGCAAGATGGTAGAGGTCGAATCCGACGACGACGCGCCACCCTCTGAGACCGGAGCACATACCCCCAAGCCAGTGCCTACCAAACCCCCCACCGCAGCGGCATTGCGCCGCATGCATTGGCGCAGGCAGATGAGGTCGCTCGAGTCGAAGCTGAATGGGAAGAAGATTCACAAACACCGACCCAAGTCCAGCCGGCGCACAGTGACGGCCAACGCTGCCTCGCTGGGACACAGAGGCGAGGAGGAGAGGTCGCATTACATCCTAAGCATGTTCGAGCAGATGATGGGGGCCCGTATCCAGAGCTGCCGCCGTATCCAGAAGTTGGTCGCAATCACCAGCAGGTTCGACGGAAAGATCGGTGCCGGAAGGTAAGGTTTATGTTGGTTC
>CVRE01181051.1:298-14060 GCA_001179765.1 Crepidotus sp. BD-2015
CTCAGCTACCTTCGGGCGGGGCTGCTTTGGCAGTACTCGACCCGCTACCTCTGACCTTCTTCCTCTTCCTCTTTTGCCTTCATTGTTCTGTCTGTACTCACTCAGCCTCTCTACCCAGTTTACCCACACTTCCTCAAACAAAGTATCGTGAGTTGACCCATCCATCACTTCTATCCTCTAGTTACTATATGATGTTTGAGGCATTTGGCTTTACGCAGGAGCGCACCCTGCACTGCAGAGAATTATCTCAGCTACCTTCGGGCGGGGCTGCTTTGGTAGTACTCGACCCGCTATCTCTGATCCTCCCTATTTTCTCTACCAATTGCTTCATTGTCCTCATTACTGACACCTTTCAGGTCGATTCCTTCGTTTCCTGAATTTTGTCTACCGTCTAATTGTATCATTATTGCCGTTATACACTTGATTCAGTACAGCCCTTCAGTCGCATAAGTACGCGCGATGCAACGTCCGCCAAGTTCTAGCCATACTCTTCGTCTAGCTTTGAGTGCTTCCGCCCAAGACTTTTACGTTCAAGTCGTATCCATTTTTATCAGCCCCTCCTCTCCTTCAATGGTGGGTGAGGTACGCTCGGACAGGAGAAGCGCCTCGAGCAGGGTCTCAACGTCCGGGGAGACAACGAATCTTTTTGACACTTCGCCGAGGATCGTCAAGCGTTTTTGTGAAAGATCGAGACAGACGGCATGTTGAAGAAAGGAGGGTTGTGTTGCCGCGGTGACCTTGTGACAGTGCGTTAGAACGAGCCGTGAACGAGAAAAATGCAATGAAGTTACATCTAGGAGAATGCCGTTCTGCAGACGCATCTTGACCGCCCCGCTGCGATATACCTCGAGACTGCCAATGATGCCGTCGATGACGGGGTTCTCGTCTGATTTCCCAGCCACGGGGGTCTCGGGGGGCGCCATCGAACCTCTTGAGGAGCCCGGGAGAGAACCAGGCTTAACGTCGTCAGCGAAGGATACTCGTTTGACGGCCGGATCAGGGACCACTTCGGGCACAACTTGAGGAACGGCGGAGGCCGGGGGCAGAAACGTGGGGAAAGGGCTCGGGAACTGGAAAAAATAAAGCCTTTCTTCCCGCATAGCCGGATCCTACGAGGAGAAGGTGGTCAGAAGGAGAAAGATACGAGAGGAGTGGAGAGAAAGCATGCCTCGCTGACGGTTTCTTGCCGCGCAAAGTGCTCGATGAGGTCTTCGAACTCTTCCTCTTCCTCGCTCTCGCTGAGATCAAGCGCATTAGCAGCATCGACCTCAGCATCAGCTGTAACGGCTAAAAGGAGAGTTGGTAGAGATAGTCAAGAGAAGATCGCGACGAACTAGGCTCTAGCTCGGTTTCATTAGGTTCCTCCTTTTTGACCTTGACTTTCCTCTTAGCATGGCGCCGCTCCTTCTTCAGACTCTCTGGAGCCATCCAGTCCATCTGGCGCACATCCTCCATGTCGATGATTTCAACCCCCTCATCTGGGTCGGAGTACACTTCCTCGTCGTCTTCAGCGGAGGATTTGTCCTTCTCCTTGCCTTTGAGATCGTTCTCCTTCTTGGTGGATGGAAGGCGGGTTAGGCCGGCTCCCAGAGAAGAGCGGTCACTGGTGGGGTTGGGAATAGCGAAATTGGATCGAGGAACAGATCGTCGCGCGTTGTTCCCAGCCATGGCGGGACCCATGGCGAACGGTCCGCTAGCAGTCATTTCAACCGGAGGCCGAGGAGCACCGCGTCCCCGTCCCCTTCCCTCGCCGCGCCCACGGCCACGTCCACGCCCCCGAGAAGAGTCTGGCGGAATAGCATCTGCTGTTGGTTCCTAGTTTGACCGAGTCACAAGTTTGTCGAACGTTGAGCAGTAGGATAAATACAGTTTTGACCTCTCTGCGAGGAGGATTAGGCTTGTTACTGAAAGGTGCCAATGGCCACTCACTCCTTTTTCTGACGGCGCGCAGGAAGAACTGGAGTGAACTTGAACTTTGCAGTGCCCTGACGAGTTACATCTGCAGGTTTTTTTGCAAGACTGCCTATGGCCTTGGATGGACCAGCACCAGATCCCGAAGCATTGTCTGAAGGTTATCAGTCGCATTTGTTAGCGATTGCAAAGAGGACGGACCGGCCATGATGATGGTGGACGCGACCGAGTGTTGCGGTCACATGTCTCCCAATCGATTTTCATCTCTTTTCGTTTTCCTACCACCATCATGTCCACCGAAGTAGAGCATTTGCGCGTCACCTACAACGACAGTGAGCACCTCTCCCAGTCTATCCAGATCCCATCTTTCATTCGCAGCCCAGTCCACAACTTGATCAGGTCTCTCATAATTGCGCAGCGAAGAACGCACGGATACGAACGCTGACACCTAGGATCTAGACAATCAACCCCCCAGATTGCAAAGGAATTCAATCCCGACCTTTTGGTGGCGATCGGTAAGATTTCGACCACTCGCAAGACAGACTGAAACCTCCAATTCAATTTGTTTAGGTGGCGGGTGAGCCAGGATCCTTACCGTGACAGTCAGTTTTAAGATTCTGGACAGTGGATTCTTCCCCGCGAGGGTTATGCGCACCTTCCTGCGGGAGGAGACCGAGCACAAGGCCCTACAAATACAGGCTATTGGCCTTTCACTCTATGAGCCCGTAGAAGGTGTGGTTCAGCCTCTCTTAACAGTGCCTCTGCTAATTTTCTCGCTCGATAGGTGCGACATTTGACCAGAGGTTTTGTTTCCACTGTTATTCACCGTTATTCACCGGCTCGAATCAAAGGCACATCCGTAAATATGATCGGACAAGAAGTACTCCGCACACAATGGCTGTCCCAGCCAGGAAAACTCCTCCTAGGCAAGTGCAGGATTCGGCGCTGCACTAGAAACTCATGGAAGTTTTGTAGGCCGCAAGAATTTGATTGTGGTACGTGCCATGTCCGTTTCATTGTAATTTGACGCGCTCAAGGTGTGTTTCCATGTGATTTAGGACGAGGTTGACGACACGCGCAAAACTTTACAGTGCGTTTTTTCTTCTCGCAGGCTTGCATACCCTAATTCTCTCCAGCTACGCGCTTTCTGAGCTCCAGAAGGATGTAGAAGAAGAGCTTTTGACGCGTCCCGAGTCGGAACGCGCCGCACTGCGCGAAGCGACAAAATTCGGAATATTTGTCGTTCATAATAAAAACAAGGGGAAACTAGCGGACCTGCCGGTGGACACGCCGTGAGCCAGCTTGGATTGTACCCGTGGCTAAGCTGACAACAGGTCCCGTCAGCTATTTCGCAGGGGCAACCGTAGAGGATGTGTGGTATGTCTTCTTCCGACCTACCATTATTATCCTTTTCAGCGCCTTTCATTAGGCTCGATTATCCTTGGGAAGCCATGTTAGTGATTTCTCCCTCGAAGGTTCACTCTCTGAATTTATCCGCCTCGTGTAGGGACATCGAAGAGCATGACCGTCTCGCTTCCGCAGACAAGAAAGCATAGTTCACCCGAATCCCGACGTTGTGGGCCGGCCCGTGGACGGAATAAGCCTGTAGAAGGAATACCAATTAAAAATCTTCAAGTTGTACCTCGAATGTGATTTTCCTTCATTGTAACATGCGAGGGCATTTCTTGAAAATCGTGGAGATGGGTGCAGTATAATATTATGTAGATCAGCAGTACACACAGCGGCTCCGACTATGAGTGGCCATCCACCACCTCCTTCTTTTCCTGCTGTTGCGGTGTTTCCTTTTTCTTTCCAGGACCGCCCGTCATCTGGTCAAAGGCCTCCCACAGCGTCCCGGGCACTTCTCCCGCCATCATCTCCTGCTCCTTCTTAAGCAGACCTTCCAGGTAGTCCTTGTGTTCCCGGATGTACTTTTGCTCCTCCGCGTATTGCTCCTGGGCTTCGCGGCGCTTTTGTTCGAGGTACGTCAAGGGCACTTGGCGGCGTGGGGTGCTCTGGTGTTATATTCTAGCGCGAATGCAGCGGCAGAGGGAAACCGACGAACCGGTGAAAGCCCCAGCATGGAGGAGAAACTCGACCCTGCGAGCCCCTGGGGCCGGTCCTTGGTCCATTTTTCGACATGCAGCGCCTTGGCTTCGGCCTCCTTCTTGGCATACTCCAGAGGTATGTCTTTCCCCTGGTAGGCCTTGAGAATTGGGCGCACGTCCTGGGGTTTGTAGATCCCGATGGCTGGAGGAGTGTCATTAGACCAAAAGATTCCTTGTGAGAAGGAGCGTGTACACTCTAAAAAGGGAATCATCGCGATGAGCCCCTTGTCGTTGGGATCGCCCTTCCAAGGGGGGATGATGATGGCGTTCTCGGGGTGGGTGGATACGTGGTCTGAGTTTGTATCCAGCGACACGACGGTGTTGAGGGGCCGGTTCAGATACGACAAGTCCTGCGAAGTGTTGAACTAACGGAATAGGACCAATAAGTGAAAGCATACCTTTACGATCTTGCCGTTGATGGATCGCGTAGCCTCCCGGTAAAGGCGGTGGTTGATGTAGAAATTATAGCGGTCGAGCTTATCCAGGATGGGAGCCGCGGTCTAGAGAACAAAATGTCATTCGCTGTACACCGACGACATGAGCTGCACGCACATAGAAATTTTGTGTCGTAAAAACTACCACCTCGTAGAATTGCGATATATATGCGAGAAAGTAGTCTACGCCGGGGCGCTTTGCCGTCCGCCAACCGTGTTGACGCTGGAAGAAAACGAGCGGCGATGTGTGGGAATACAGAGGAATGGATGAAGCGACGCACGTCCCACGTAGAAGTGACCAGCAGGTCGTCTATAGATATTAAGAGGGTGTATGGCTTTTGATGCGGGGGTGGTGACGGTGTGGGGAGGAGCTCGGGCCATGCGGGTTTGTTGAAGTACTGGACCGGTCAGCCGAAAGTCCAGAGAGACAGCTGGGCACACACATCGAATATATCGATAAAGCGGTCTTTTGTGCGGCCCCAGCGCGTCGCGGGCGCGTTTTCCAGAGTCTGCCAGAATGAGGCCGAGAACAGAGAGGACAGCCAGAGCACGGACCAGCTTCTTTGCCTTGAGTTCGGACTCGTCCCACTCGCGGCCGAGATAGACGCCGCCCATGCCGAGCGCAAGGACGAATACGCCGAGGGTTATGCGCCCCATTGCGCGCCGTCTTGTCTCGACGGAGGAGAGAGAGTCTTTTGAGGATTTTGCGCCAGTGGTGTGTTCTGCCTCGGGGGCGAAATCGAGGGAGGGGAGATTCGACTTTGGGGGCTGCGCCAATGCCCGCGTGGCCGAGGAGTGGAGGGCACGGCGAGGGACATTGCGGGCCAACGCGGCGAGCATTGGACGGAGGGAGGAGGGATGTTTGGCCGTGTTGAATACGGACGGCGTCGCAGTTTTTTCGTGTCCTTCTTTGGAAGGAACATCCATCGATGCAGCATTCAGTGGTGCACTCGTCGCTCTCTCTGGGCTGACGAGTAACGGAGCGTTGGAATATTGGTACATACGTCCCCAGACCCATCCATCTGCTGTCTACTCTGTATTTTTTTGCAGCACGGTTCTCGGGAATACATTTTCTTGTCGCGAAATCCACGAGTCATTTCCTGTATTAGCTCTTGTCCTATAGCCTTTCCAGCTCAGCGCTCAGCGGTGGACAGGACCTCTCTTGTCCTCCTCCCCCCATGTCCCGCCTCTTCAACCGCCTGTCCTCGACCATCACGGTCAAGGCAGCTCCCTCAAAGGCTCATCTACACCAGCCTCTGCCGCCCTCCTCGTTCCCCACAGGTTATCTCCTCACTGGCATCCATGCTGGCATAAAGAAAAAACCAGGCGTGCTCGATCTCGGTCTCATCTTCTCCACCTCGCCCCATCCTGCGTCTGCCGCAGCGTGCTTCACCCGCAACGCGTTCAAGGCCGCCCCGGTCGTCGTCTCGGACCAGATCCTCACCCAGAATGGCGGCAGAGCCAGAGCCGTGGTCGTCAACAGCGGATGCGCCAACGCCGTCACAGGCACGTTCCGCCGCTCCCACCGCTGCTGCCCAACTCACTCCCGCACAAAGGCCGCCAAGGTTTGGAGGATGCCTGGGAAATGGTCCGCGAGACCGATCGCCTCCTGCGGGAGCTGCCCACGTCTTCGCCGTCCACGTCCGCCGCCGAAAATCACACGCTCGTCATGTCGACGGGTGTCATTGGACAGAATCTGCCGATATCGAAAATCATAGAGGGCATGGGCACCTCTGCGTCCACCCTCGCCGCGGACTTTCCCGCATGGGAACGGGCAGCGCAGGCGTTCATGACCACTGATACGTTCCCGAAACTGCGGTCGCGCGTTTTCACAATCAATGGTCACGAATTCCGTATCGCGGGCATGGCCAAGGGCGCGGGCATGATCCACCCCGATATGGGCCCCGCGACAACCTCGTTCCCCGCGCTTCACGCGACGCTCTTGGGTTGTATCCTGACCGACGCGCCCGTCTCCCCGCGCAGTCTTCAGAGCGCCCTTACATACGCGGTGGAACGGAGTTTCAATTCGATCAGCGTAGACGGCGACATGTCGACCAACGACACCATCCTGGTCATGGCTAACGGCGCGGCCGCCAAGAAATTTTCCCCTGCCGGGATGGCAGTCGAGATCGACGAGGAAACGGACAAGAAAGAGTACGAGATTTTCAAAACGGAACTAACAGCCTTTGCCGTCCAACTCGCACAGCTGGTAGTGCGCGACGGAGAGGGCGCGACCAAGTTCGTGACGGTCAACGTCAAGGTTTGAGCGAGAAGTACTCGAGCCAGACTGTGCGTGCTCATGTACGTCAAGGGAGCTCCGACATATGAAGAAGCGCACCGGATTGCGTCGCGCGTCTCCACCTCGGCGCTTGTTAAGACCGCGCTATACGGCGAGGATGCCAAGTTTGTCAGGGTCCCTCGGATCTGCATGCTCAACTAACGGGCTTCTCAGCTGGGGTCGTATTCTGGCCGCTACTGGGTCCGTCTCTGTCCATGCTCTGGATCCTAGCAAAGTCAGTGTGACGTTCCTGCCCTCTGACAACACCGCGTCTCTCCCCGTGCTTGTGAACGGGGAGCCGGAGACCGTCGACGAGGTCCGGGCAAAGGAGATACTCAGTCAAGAAGACTTTGGAATCTGCATTGACCTGGGCGGCATCGGAAAGGAAGAAGCGACGTACTGGACCTGCGACTTTAGCTATGTGCGCCTTTAAATTTCTCCCTTGGCGTCTGCTTACTCTAGGCGATCCAGGAATATGTGAGAATCAACGGGGATTACCGTAGTTAGATCTCTGTAAAAGGGCGGAAGAATACGCTGGAGAAGATTACGCGTGCGACAGATTATGAGCGGGGCTAGACCGAATGAAAAGCGGAACAAAAAACACCGGACGGTGACGCCTGAAAAAAAAAAGACCGGTAATTCGTTTTCGATGGCATTGTTTGGTGGGGGGAAGACAGTCTGTTAACGAGAGATGATAGTATTCATGGTTTCTACATTACAGGGCGCTGGCACCTGAGACCCCGATTCAGAACAGATACACGGGCAAAGTATGAGACGAACCGGTAATGATATCAACCAACTCGTTGGTAATGGCAGCCTGTCTACCGCGGTTGTACTGCATCTGGAGAGAGCCAATCATGTCCTTTGCGTTCTTGGACGCATTGTCCATGGCGTTGCGACTAGGACAGCTCAGCATGCAACCAAAGCACGAGAGTTAATGATTGACTTACCGCGCACTGATCTCGCAAGCGTGAGCTTCGACAAGCGCCGAATAGATTGCATTGGCGAGCGAGAACTCGGCCAGGTCTTTGGTGAAGTCGTCCTCCATCTCGTATGCCCGGAAGCCCTCTGCATGCCAGTTAAGTTCCCTGAGGTCGAAAGAGAGACCGACTCACCGCTCGCTTTAAGACCCGCTTCCCCGCGAACCTCGACCGCAGTGGGCTGGTAGCTGATCGCGGACATGAACTTGTTGTAGACGAGGACGACCGAGTCGTGCGGGACACCGCTCTTGATGACCAGGTCGGCGACGCCGGCCGCGTCGGCAAACGTCGGGACGTCGCGTCCAATCTGGTTGAACGTCATCCGCATGTTCCCGGACATGGTGCGGAGGAGCTGGGCCTTGGACTTGTCGCCAATGACCATGATGGGCGACGCGTCGTCGACCTCGACCGGCTTGGACTCGTCATTGAGCAGGGGCGACTCTGCAGAGCCGGCAAAGGCGCGCCGCGTCGCCTTGCTGACAGACGAGTGGATGCCGCCGCAGAGGCCCTTGTCGGATGAGATCACGATGAAGAGCTTGTTCGACGCAGAGGGCACGGTCGAATGTGCAAACACCTCTGCATATTTGATGCATATGCATGAAGAGGTGCCAGAGCTGTCGACAGTGCTACGCACCGGAATTGGCCAGTCCATACTCCTTGCCTGAAGTCATTGCCCGCTGAGCCTTGGCAAGCTGGAATGCGGGTTGTATTAGGTTAGAGTGAGATGAAAAGCGGCTGGGGAACACGTACCTTGGTGGACGCAATCATCTTCATACTTTTTGTGATTTTCTCAATGTTCTTGACGGATTTGAGACGAAGCTCGATTTCGCGGAGGGTTGCCATGTTGCGTGCATTGGCGGGACCAGCGCCAGACAGCGCAGAGGGCGCGCGACTCAGTGTTCGGCGGGCGAGCATGGCGGTTGAGGCCAAGTATGATACAAATAATCCCAAATTCTCTGTGTCCATCAGCTTGCTCTAGGCTCTGGATCACAGCACGGCGGACACTCTAGGACCGTTCCATCCAAGTCCTGGCTTGTATTCTGTCTCCTCTATCTAACTATACATTGAATGCAGCGACAACACTCGGGTCCGCCGCAGACAACAGAGCCTGCAGTTGCTGTCCGCTTCTCCCTCTGAGCTCCCTCAATCCGTTGCGCAGGTACTCTTGCGGATCCCGCACGTATGCCACCGGGTCTGCCTCGACCGTCTCGGATGCGGCAAGCCGCGAGTACGCCGCCTGATATCCCGCAGCCTGCTCCTCTTGGTCGATGTCGGTGATTCCCGCTGAAGCAGTGTCGTCGCCCGCCTTGGAAGTTGCAGGCACGCCGGCAAGATACTGCCCTCGGAACAGTTGTCCCAGAGACGTGAATGTGGAAGGCCTGAGTTGTGTTCGCATTTCAGAGAACAAGCAGATGGTGTGATGTCTTACCATAGCTGAGCGTTGGGCTCTTGCATCATGCTCCTGCTTCGGGTCAACAAACGTATCAAACCAACGACGGCCAACTTCCGGTCCTTCTGGGGCATCAGTGGAACCTGAGGAACCACAAAGTTGGTCAGGATTTGCGACCACAGCCTATGTATCGCGATCAATGCACGCCCAGAGAATAAAACCACGACATACCGCGGTTGGATCTCGTCGATGGTGTCGATGACATAATCCGGCCCCAAACCCTCAATGTCGAGGGCCATGCAATACAGCAGGAATTTTGAGAAGAGATATACAAACTTGTCGGTCTTGCTCGACTGCATCCTTGTCAGCAGAGTCATCAGGACACTCTTGAAGTACTGCCGCAGGTCCGTTCTGGTCGAGTATTAGTACAGTTGCACCTTCTCTTGTTGTTGACACTCACGGGCGGACGAACATGACGACTCCTTGCAACAACTCGAAGCCCCAGACGTCGTTCAATTTACTTGGGATCAATCGTTGCTGCACCACAGCAAGGACGCTCGCAATTTGGTTGGATGCCATCATTTGAGTGCTATCGCGGGCGAGGAACGCCTTGAGCAACTTGACTAATCCGGGGATACTCCCTTTTTGTTGCCACGAAGCTGGGGTGAACAGCAGCGGTAGCAACGGGCGATATTGAGCGGGCACCTCCCCGCTATGCAGGGAGAGCATTTGGGCGAGTAATTGGAAGACATACGGGATATATTCTGTAGATCATGTGAATTAAGATACCCAGATATCGAAGAAAACGAGTTGGGCACGCGTACGTTCTATATCCTGCTGTATGATGATTGTGAACGGTCCAAACAAAGCGTTCTCGAAAGTCGGCAAGGTGGCGGGTGTACCCTCGACGACAAATCTGCAACAGTTTGAGTCGCTAATGAGATCGCAAGGTTGAAAAAAATCACCTCATCAGTCCAGATATGCTCTCGAATATATACTGGTCAAAGAGGGGGTTGCTGGGATTTTTCGAGATGACTCCGAGGATCCCGACAAGCCGGCCGAGGGTTTGCTCGTATCCAGGCGTAAGCGTTTGTCGGGCAGTTAGAATTACGCGCATGGCGGCTGCAAGAAGATGATGAGTTTATGAAGAAGGGACATCGGGTATGGGTGCAAACATTTCATCAGATAGTCGTTCTCAGCCACCTTCTCAGCCGTCCCAGCGCTCTCTATTTTCGACAAAAGAGTAGCTAGCAAAGTGGGAGCCAGGTCATGAATATCTGCTTGCGCAAATCTAAATGGAGAGATTAGAGGTGAAAGAAGCAGTTGGTCAACACGTACAGATTGGCTCCGTCACGTCGGATGCTCAAAATCCTGTCAATAGTGATCGCTGCATATGTATATGTGACATAGTGTTGCGACGCGAGATGGCGGACTAGTAGCGGTAGTACGGAAAGCAGTTGGGGTTTTGTAAGCTGCAATAGATATCAGTCAACGAACAGAATCAGGCAGCGGTCTTGTACTTGATTTCTAAAGCTCAGCAAGAAGCGGATAGCGTCAACTTGCAAGATTGGATGGACTGAACCCTCCTGGGCTTCCAGATCTCCAAATACGTTGCCGGAAAAAAACTGGACGACATCAACTAGTGCGTTCGTGGAAGTTACTCCATGCTGTCAGACTCTAGATGAGTTGATTGGGTTTTACACCTAAAACCAGGACCCACTTGAGAAGTAGAGCCGCGTGTAGCAACGGCCATCATCAGATACACTGCGCCGTCCTTTGCCTTCCAACCCTGTCCCTCGACCCGGTCCTGGACGGTAGCACTGTTATACTGCGCCAACCCCATCTGTACCCACTTTTCGACCTCGGCCGTCGCCTCCCGCTCGAACCCGCTGCTTACTAATGCCTTGAGCACATCTGCGGCCGCCTGTCTGCGAGTCCGACCGTCTGCCCCACCACTGGCCAAGCCAGCGGAGGAAGTAGACGCGGAGTCAAACAAAGATAGGCGGATGAATTCGAGGGGGTCGTCGGTGAACATTTCCTCGTCAGAGACCCGGAAAAGAACGTTGGGTACGATGATCGATTGAATGATGGTGGAGAGAGTCGCTGCTGAAAACAGTGAAGTATAGTGGTTAGACCGAATGGTCGCGGACAGGAAACGAAGCGACTGCGATACAAGCTGGCACCAGAGGTTAAGACCTGACCTCCAACCACTTGAAAACTCACAGCGTCATCTGCCAGGCCTAGCAGGTTATTACTGCCTATCATGTTCCAGACACCTTGCATGAAGGATTCTATAACGTGCGACTGTTGGAGCTGTTCCGGATACAGCTGGAGGAAGAGCTAGACGAGGGCATCAGCAAACGAGGATGACAGCTGGGGAAATGTTTCTATGCACCTCCGCAATCTGGAGAATTCCTGTTCTGACCTGAGATGGCAAGGAAGGAGTCGCTTCGTCAGGCTGTTGGGATCTGAATAAGTGCTGACGAAGGATACAAGGATTGACCCACGTCTACACTCAATCCTGCCGGATTCCAGTTAAGGAGTTTCTGGAACCATCCATCAGGCGGACTGAAGAACTCGGCATGGGCGTCCTCTATCGCGGGAGGGAGGTCCTGGCACGTAAAATCGTAGAATATCTCCATTAAAAGCGACATGGTTTGTGCTTGCGCCGCATACTCGCCGTTGGCCGACGACGTGTCGAGCGTTGGCGGAGGTGATAGGAGAAGTGCTGCGGTGTGGCGAAAGAGGCCAAGGAATGGTTCCATGAATTTGGACAACACAAGGTTAATTTCCGTGAAGAGCGTGTCGGACCGGACATGAGCGCGCCACTGTGAGAAAATAGAGTGCGAGGTCTGAAGGATCGCGATGTTCGTGGAAGATGAAGTGGGTGATAAAGAGCCAGTCAAGTGCTATTATAATGGTGAGTGCTTCAAACATAGAAGAGGTAGACCAAGACTGACATCGATGAGATCCGGCCACTTGACTGGAAAATCCAGTTCCGCAATGAGGGATATGCTTTCAGCGGTTTGAGCCCGAATAGCCTTGTCCCCCGGGCTGTTCGAAAGCGCGATCATGGCAGGCACTAGCCCGGCACGAAGGGATGCTTTGTCTGCCTCTGTGAGAGGATTGGTATCCTAGTTTCCGTGAGTCTTGGATGCACTGAGTTTACATAGATTGTGCCACCTCTTCCCATCGGAGCTTTGCGATGTTTTTGAGAAAGACGCTCCCTGCGAGTCTGACTGGGCGCTCGTTGGTCCCATCCAAGATGAGTCCGAGCAGGTGAGAAAGGAATCCCTCTTGGACACTGAGGGCATTCAGATTCTGCTCTGCCGACTTCCTTGTCGCCGGGTTCAACGAGGCTAGGAGCAGGGAGGGAAGGTCGGACATGAGAGGCGAGAGAAGAAAGCTCAAAGCGGGACGCGTTATTTGGCTACGCTTGCCATTGACTCCGATCGGCGCAGCTGCTACACCTGTTACATCGACCACCATGATCCTCCTCGAGCCGCACAATGTCATTATACAGACAACATTGAGCGAGAAGATTATAAAGTACTACATATCTCTCTGGTGAATCCGAGCTCATAATCCTGCAGGCCATCCTCCGTCGATGTACAATTCGTTGACTATGATGGAGTCCGCTTTCATTTGTCTACTCCTGAGCGCAAATCTGTTCTGCTACTCTCCATGCACATCCGCTGCTGGGACGAGCTTGTTCTCTACGGCGCCCTGGACGTGCTCAAGCGTGAATATGGATCGCTTGTCCAGCCACAGTCCGAGCCAGAGTACAACGTCAGCTTGGCAATCGACCTTGACCAGCTTCCCGCTAGCAATGGTGCGTCACATAGCCAGCGTGGTGCTCTCAGCATCCTGAACTCCGCGTCCAGAAGACCGCGAGGCGTTCGTAATGTCAATCGCCCTTCTCAAGCGTAACGCTCTCGCAGCACCATTCGAGCTTGCTTTCAAGTCTCAGAAATCGCTCGAATCTGCATCAACCGGCGCGGGGGACTTGATGCAGATTCATTACAGGGACGAAGAGGCAATATATATCCAGTCCTCCAACGACCGCGTCACCGTGATCTTCTCCACCGTCTTTCGGGACGAGACCGATCGGATCTATGGAAAGGTCTTCTTGCAGGTATGTTCGTTCACCTCTCACATTGATGTCCACCCACGCTGGCTCAGGAATTTGTGGATGCCCGTCGGCAGCCGTCCATTCAAAACGCGCCCCAAGTCCTCTACTCCAACCGCGACCCTCCGTTAGAGATCCGCCACCTGCCAAACCTTCGAAACACCGAGGATACTGGCTACGTTACGTTCGTCCTCTTCCCTCGTCACTTCACCAACCCGGCCACTGCGTCCGCCACGATCTCGCACATCCAGCTTTTCCGAGACTATCTGCACTATCACATCAAGTGTTCGAAGGCCTACATGCATTCACGAATGAGACACCGCGTGGCCGAGTTCCAAAAGGTGCTGAACCGGGCAAAGACAGAGGTTGCGACCGTCGAGAAGAAGACAGTATCGTACGTGTCCCTCCATTCGTGTTTTTCCCCCAGAATCTCACTCGATTTTGCAGTGGGAGAACTCTCGTATCGCGTTAGACAGTGTGTATTATTTATCAGCGGAGAATGTAAATGATGGCGACGCACGCCCCCAAATCA